>WURT03643611.1:0-19715 GCA_009936505.3 Holothuria glaberrima | reverse complement strand
TACTGAGAACTGCATCGCACGGAGGTGCACTTTGCATCGCAAATTGCGATGCGATACCGCTTATTTCCATCCCTGTAATAGGACGAATGAAAATCTTGTGGGCACTGAGTCTGTGCCAATAATGCACACCAAATTTATACGGTACACTTTTTAAGTAATTATTCTAATGCGACTTACAAAAGAGAATGTGAAAAAAAAGCGTAGCTGAAGGACCTTGCATCATCAAAGACACTGCTGAATAGGTAGGTTTTCAATAAGCTCCTAAAGTGTTCCAGAGAGCCTGCCGACTTAATTGAAAAGGCCTAATCATTCCATAACTTAGGGCCTTGGACAGCAAGAACAGGCTCACAAAACATGGACCTATGTTTGGGAACAACCAGATTGAGAGTCGTCTCAGATCTTAGTTCGTATGTAGTTTTCTCATAGCAGAACATATGGGAGAGGTAAAGTGGTGCCATTTGTTGTAGGGCTTTATACACAAGAAGCAGAATATTAAATTGATTTCTGTTTGTAAGCACTGGGAGTCATTGTTTGAGCCCTCAAAAGATGTGCACCTTACAAAACAAGTAGTAAAATATGTTTATAGAAACATAAGCGCAAATACTATGTTCATGCAAGACATGCTTTCCTACCTATATGGCCTTATACCTGGACCTTCCTGCAACGTCCACATTGTTACAGAACGAATAATATGGGTATGTGTGAAATGACTGTCAGGAGAATAGGGCTTTGGATATTTATTGTACATTTTGTGCACAGTGTTTCCATTTTCGGAAACAATTATTATCTCGGAAAATTTAGATAATATCTCCGAAAATGGAATGACCGCATGTTTGGTCTAGCAGTAGAGCATCTGCATCTCACGCGGGAGGCCCGGGTTCGATTCCCAGGTCGAGTCATACCAAAGACTTTAAATGGAACCTTCTGCCGTTGTGCGTGATGTTCCGCATAAGCAATGGAGTAAGGAAAAACGAGCCAGTGAGCCACAACTGGATAAAAGGCCGTGGCCAGCTCGACTTCAAACAATTGGTTGGAAACTGGGCCGTTAAACCTCATCAAACAAACTAACTCCGAAAATGGAGAATCTCCAGGACTGATTGATATCGTTGAATATGAAAAGTGGGGTTTTAAATGATCACTCATATAACCTGGTGTACCCTCTGTTGTGACCTGCATATTTGTATCAGCTGGGATACAAGATAAAGTATCCCATGATGAAATTACAGTAGTGAAAGTTAACATACAATAAAGATACTGTAGTATATATTGTGTCTTTCAGTCAAATACAAAAGATAAATGCTATGACACTTTGTTGTTTGTTTTTACCTGAAGGGATATCTTGATAGCAGTCTGGTACAAGAAGCTCTCCAAAAACTGCAAAAAAGGTTAGCATCATGTCATGAAGAATTTGTGAAACTCCTGGAGACCTTAGACTCATTGGTAAGTTATTGAAATGTGACTTTGAATTTGTATGAGGTAGTGATGAAATGGTTTTTTGACTCGATAGAAATTACCCTCTTTGCAGCTCCTTTGTTGCCATTTTCATATTCTTAAGAAAAGGAGACATGGTCCTGTTTGTGATGTTCATATGTGACATATATTTTCATCAAATCGAAAGCAGGGTTGGAAATAATTGAAGGCCAAGCAGGCCATGTCTTACACACTTTTGGCAATTGCCTTGCTGCCCTTCAAAATGGTATACTTTTCAAGGCCACTTGGCCTTTGTAATCTTGCTAACAAAATACAAACAAGCTTATACTAGATAACACAAACCTTCACTTTGGCCTTGGTGCCCTTTGAGTTAATTAGATGAGGTTTTACGGCTCAGTTTCTAACCAATTGGTTTCAGTCCCTTTGAGATGAATCAATGTCCCCTAAAGGCTAAATAAAATGGCCTTGCCCTCAGGATATCTTATTTTCAGCCCTTGAAAGTCTTTTTTATTCTGGCACTTTGGTATTTCTAAAAAGGGGCATCAGAAGAAATACAATGTAGGTTTACTGCAGGTGCAAATGAAGTACTGGTACTGTTTTTCACCAGTAGTACAGATCAATGTAAAATGGTGGTGTTGGGGAGGGGGAGGGCATAAAAAAGCCCTGGAGCGGAAATTTACTGTTTGTAAACATATGAGTCATGAGGAGCATCTCCAAAAAGTTGTGGGGTTGGTATTTAGCTGGCCTGTCACCCTGTGGGTTTTGTATCCATGTTTGTCACTTCAGAAAACCTTGAAAAACTTTTCAGATGAAGGGTCAGATGAAGAATCAGTATCAAGGGATTATCTTAACATGAGTAATTCACAAATAAAGAGGACCTAAAATTGATGGTATACTTTGGCACTACTTTTCTCGAGTGGGCTGTTTGGGCTAATAGTGGTGTGCCCCCATAAGAGGATGTGAAGGTTTGATTTCCCTTTCCAAACTTTGCAAGCAGATTTCCATACAAATTTCCAACAAAGGTCATGTCACATTTCAACTTTATATTCCTCCGATTAACTTCAGTTTACCCCAACAAGATGTAAGGCATATGCCTAATTCTGCGCAATTACAGCCATACACATGTGTGTTAGAAACTCCACATACCCCACACATGATTAAATATAAGATCATCCTTTTCTTTTTTTTCCATTCCTTAATGGTTTTTTCTACTGTGCTGCAGCATCTTCCATACCAGAAATAGTATAAAAAACCCTCATGCATATCCCATCACTTCAGTAGGGGGTAGTACTGCAGTTCATCCAAGAAGTTTGCTCCGCAGACCTGGAGAACAAATGAAAGAGGAAATAGAGTTGTTCAGTCCTGGTTTCCCTACAGTGCACACAACCAATGGAAGGACCTGCCTCCGAGACTTGGAGGTTATAGTACCATGTCAGCCAACTCTTAGTGATGATGAATAATACAAATGCATCATGGTGCTAAAAAGTATACAAGACAGTCTGCTTGCATATGCCAATTGCTATGCTGCAGTCAGCAAAGAATGTAGGTGAGATAGAGGTATTAAAACCCAGTTACTGTTTGTCAGCCCTTGAAAGACTCAAAAAAGAAAAAAAAATACTAAGACTACCTTTTATACAAAATGCGATCTTTTCTTGACCATACTCTTTCCCTGCAGCTGCCTTTCAAGTTCCTGTAATATGTATTGCAGGCGCTTAATTACATAGGCAGTTCAAATTAAGTGTTAGTGGCAAATGAAACATTCTGTGAAATTTTCCCTGACTCCTGTCAAGGTTCTTAAGTCACCGAGTTAAACCTTCAATTTCTGGGTTTCTACCGAGGGAAGTTAAGGTCTCTTTAGTCCAGGACAATTAAAAACAAAATAAATTGCATTCTATAAGAGGCACAAAGAATAACTTACAGTTTACAAGTTGCACATGCCCTCCAAAATGGTGACTTCTAGGTAATGTCACAAAAATTAACACTGTCTTCAGTCATGTTGAAAAGTAAGGGGACCTGCTGAATGACCCAGTGGTTGTCACACTGCAACCACATTTGAGCTTGCCAGTTGGGATCTAGGGTATACTCTCCATGCACACCTGCTGCATTCAAAACACCTGCAATTAAATTAAAGCTAGTTAAGTAATTGCATAAGTTTGAGGTCACACAACAATCTGATTCAATAAAGATAGCCTATCGGAAAATTGAAGAAAATAACCTTGTGCTTGGCAGGCACCTTACAATTAAAAGTGGTGGGGTAGGGGCTGGGTGATCCTGGTCAGGAAGCACCAACAGAGAGGGCTGCCATGATGGGCCCTCCACCACACCTCACAAGTCACATTGCTTTTGTCGAAGACCTTAGGCTATTGTTTTCCCTCAAGCCCATGCATAAAGTTTACAGTCATTGAGTGTACGAAGGCCTAGCCTAACCAACCGGCGCTAACATTAGTACATGCTGCTTAAAATTCTTCATTGCCCTTGCTTAATACACAACTGTTGGAAATGACCCTTCTGGCAAGCTAGTTCACTGCCCATGATTTGAAAGCTAGTAAAATTAAACATACTTAGTCCCATGCTGTAAATCACGCACTGTTGGCGTTCATGTTGCCTGCATGTTGTTTCGTTTAGGATCTGTTCGTGAAACTAGTAATACTGTGTATAACAACAGCAATTGAACCGGACAGGCTAAATACGGTGGCGTATAATGACCACTTCAACCCCCGACTAGGCTAAATTTTTCAGTTCCCCTCAAAATCGTTGACAAAATGGATAGCCATGGAGCACAATTTGTCACCATCTCAAAGAGGGTACCATTTTTTACCAAAAACATCAAATTTGACCTCAAAAATCGCTCAAGTGTGAAATGTCAAGACGTTTTGTCAAAATCATCATTAGAACACTAAACAGAGTCATATAAGCCTTAATTTGATGTACTGGCCGCGAAAATGTAAGTGGGTATTTAGGTATTAAAAGGGGGCACACCACCATTAGTTTCTCCATTGACTTACACACTATTTTGTCTCAATTAAATGCCCCCTATAACCTTGTCAAAGTTCACAGTCCACACAAGCCACCCCTCAAATGAAAGCTGACAAGTTGGTCTATCATGGCACAACAAATTTACTATAGCATGACAGTTTAGATTTTGAGCTCCAAGGGGATGAAGTTTAGAGGGCATATACCCATCCATATTAATCCGCAAGGTTACGGAAATCACTGATGGTGGTGTGCCCCCAGAAGTTCTCAACCGGTAAAGGCTCACAGAAAGGTCTGTCACACTGTTCAAAATTTGTGTATCATGTTCTGTGAAAGTTTGAGCTCAATACAAGAGATATTAAAGTTGGTGATTTCTCCTTTAACATTTTACCAGAGAAACAACTTTGCACAAAAAGTACCCACTTTTAGTTACCTTCATTTTGCAACATGGTCGATTACAAGCCTACTTCAGTTGTTTGTTGCAACATCCCAATAACAAATTCATCATATGTCATTTCCTGAACTTGATCTACACTGCCCCCCCTTTTAATAGGAAGTGTGCTATGTTTGCTGGTCCTCTTGATCAGTACTGTACATTACCTGTAACCCTAGAAATGGAATAGTAGAATTATAACCTTGAACATTCTATAGCTTTACTGTACAACTGTGAATGTAACCTATAAAATGTTCACACTCTCGTCTGACCTACTATTCCAGTACATGCCAGAAATGTCAGTACACCACAATGGGAGTTATCATAGCTACTGGTGCCTGTGAAACAGAATAGTGTGAAAGTGTGCACATAGGTGTAGGTGAACAGTATTTGTTCTGCTGGCTGAGCCTCTTTTGCCAGAGGAATACCTGTGCTACCCAAGAAAATTGCTGGATATTTCCCACTAACCTGATCGAGAAATAGTTATCCAAAACTCTGAAGCGTCCACATCCTGGTTTGTGCCTTTGCTTACAGGTATTTTCGAGATATTCTCTTCACTGAAATGCTAGGCAAAGCTTAGTAGTGTTTTGTACACGAGCATATTTATATGACATGAATTCATCTCAGAACCAAGGTTATCTGTCTTACTTGGAAGATGGGAAAATCGTGAATTAACACTACTCACTGATTAGCCAAACCACAACAGGAGTGTTCATCCCATTTCAGGACAGTTCACACCACAACGAATTCTGACTGCATCTGACTTGAACATGTTCAATCAGGCCAATGGCTTTTGACCCAACAAAATCGAAGAAAATGTACAGTAGTTGTTGAAACATTCACACTGTCAGGACTACAGACGATCTTATCCAGTTATGCCGTAGGTACTTGTGGTGGTGTAGCCTGGGCTTAGGACTTACCAGAATCAAATTTAGCCCAATTCAGAGTCATATACTTAAATTACAAATAGTTCTAGTTTTTTTAATATCTGACGGACAGTTCATCTCCTTCCAGGGCTCTAAATTAACACTTGCCCCATTGCCCCAGGCAAGTAAAAATTTTACAGGGCAAGCTTGCCCGAATGACAAGTAAGCTAGTAACTCCTGCAGGTATCTCAAACTTTGAAGTGGAAAGAAAAAAATTTTCCCACAGTAAGAGGGAAGAATATATAAAAATCTCATTTCACAAGTCTCACCACTCTTAAAAAAGGTGAGGGTCTCCAGACTCTTGGGTTGAAAAACCTTCAATTAAAACACTGTTTATTACTAAAAATGTGTAAAAAAAAAATTATCATCACCAAAGATGGAAGAAGGGTGCAGTTCAATAGTTGTTAAGACAAATTTTGAGGATTGCTGTCACCTGTGCGACTAAAAAACAACCATGTGGGAAATCAGCATGGTACTTCGTCCACTCAACCAGAAAGGGCAAGTAAAAAATAGCAGGGCAAGTGAATTTCAGTGGAAGCTTATCAGACTTGGCAGGTGAGTTCGAAAGTAAGTGTAGGGCCCTGCGTTCATCCAGCTTCATGAGACCTATACGTTTTATAAATATTCAAACAACTTGCAAGCGGTCCTGCTTGTAGGGATATTTTACTGACTTGGCTTTATCACATGTGTCTCGGCTTGTTGGGCGTTTTGACCTGTGACTCTACAACTTACCTGGACAACTCCCACCCTGCATGATTCTGATTCTTTTGAGGGGGGTGGTGGATACAGTTTATCACAGAGCAACCATCGTAGTTGCTAATTTTCCTGGTGGGAATAATTTAGAGAAGGAATTTTGCAGACAGGGAGTAGTTGTCTGTTTGGAATTTTTTTTTTTTTTTGTGGGGGGGGGGATCACCAGATTGGAATTGTTCAGTGGGGAGTCATCTTTGAGTTTTGTGGGGGGGGGGGGGGAATCACCAGACTGGAATTGTTCAGTGGGGAGTCATCTTTGAGAACCTTTTGGCTATTACCCATTCAGTTCAGAACAAGTTGATGTAATGAATGATCTGGTTTATGAAGGAAAAGTTTGGTATAATCACCACTGTATGGAAAGAGTACCTTTCTTTACAAAATGTTACTTATTCTCCCAGTCTTTAGGTGATGGGCCACCTGCACTGAGAACCAAACGGAAAGAAACAGTTCACAGAATTCAGAAACATTTAGATGTGAATGACACCATGAAAAGTAGAATATCAGAGAAGAAGCTGAAGACGAGGTGATGTTGGCTGAATTAGGAAGAGAATGGATTCTAATGGGGTTTTATGTTGTATTCATTTCTTGTAGTGACTGATTTACAGTAAGACATATTTTTCTGAGGGGATATACAGTATCCCTAGTGTTAGCTACAAAAGCCCCCAGCATTGGATTCAGAAGTCCCCAGCATTGGATTCAAAGGTCCCCAGTATTGGATTCAAAGGTCCCAAGTGTTCGCTAAAAAGGGTCGTGAAATTAGGCTTGGGCTACTTAGCAGACTTCAGAGTTGCAACTCCTGGCCAGGAGTGGAGTAACCACTCCACTTTCCTTGGAATCAGGACTCCCTGGAAATTTTTCAGTACTGTCAAAAGTATGCACAAAATCATATTTTGGAGTTCCCATTTGTGTTATTTTTCAGGTTTTACTGAATATTAAACACATCTGGGCTTGTTAGATCTATTTCTCAATTTAGTCACAAGTTTTAAGGCCACTTCCATTCTCTGACATTGGCTTTCTGCACCCCAGACATTGAGATGCCAGTAGTGTACTGTAGGCCTTCTGGCTGACTGGTGTACTAATACACTTTGGAGGCCTAGTAATCATCTGTCTATAGTTGCTGAGATGTATGTTCTTGTGTCAGTTATGACATTGAAGGAGTTGTGACTCCATTCAGGACAGTAGGCACCTGACTCTTTAAAATATGGGAGTCACCCAAGCCTACCTGAAAAGCTACTGTTGATATTTCAATGAATGGGGAGAATTTGTAGATACCGTGTTATTGTAAAGAAAGTGTTTTTGACAGGGAGGGGAGGTGCAGGTGTGTTTTCTAGTGATCAGTTAAATCTTAACAGAGTTGAAGCTGTCTTTTTTGTTTTACTGGGATTAATGGTATTAAAGGTAGTGTTAACTAGACCAAGACCTTTAAAAAAAAGTTGTTGTAGAAGGAAGCATCAGTTCAAAGATGGGGTTAGTTGGTTGACATACCCCCAAACTTGTGCAGTTTTGGTCTGGTTTGTGTGGTTTGGCTTACCCCCAGACTGACAGGTCTGATCCTGGGTGGCTTTAGTGCACAACATCATTCTTTTAGGATGGTCTTGTGCATGTCCACACCAACAATTGGGTGGTCAAGACATCATAAACCAGACCATCCTACTACACCTTAAATCTGAACCTCCTAGTGATTTGGAGCTGGAAATGATTGAGGCTGTTTACCTAATGTGTATTTTAAGCTAGTGCATGTGGATTTCTTAGTGTCATTAAACCAACTTGTTCGTTTCCCAAATGCTATTTATTTATGCAAGGTACAAATCCCAAAGCCGACCAGTTTCAAATACATACTGGGAGGTTGCATACTTCAGTTTTTAAGGAGGCATTTATTTCTCATTGCAAAATGAAATGAAAAAAAAAGGATCTTTCAGCCCTGTGTCATGAGACCAAACCAAGCCATATCAAGTTCATTCCCTACCTCAAGAGCAATGATGTACAGTGTCATTTTTTCCGTTGACTGTGCAAATTCAAGAATGTACCTCTAATTTTGTCAGCATGGAATCTATTCGTTAGTTAAGTCCAAAAATTTGCTATGCAAAACTTGTATAATGTCTTATCATTGAAACATCTTTGATTATTACAAATGAAAATACTGGCTTTTAGTTAACTTTACAGGCACTATTGACATGGTTTATTGTGGTTTGTGTCGAGATTATAGGTATGTTAAGGTAACACAACTTAGATTAAGGAGTGTCTTAAGCGTTTAAATTTGCAATAAAGGTAGTGACTTAAAAACCTGTAATTATTTATAGTGTAGATGTCAGTCTGGAAATGGCAGACACTTCATTCTGTAGTCGGACAACAAAGTAAGGCACCTATTTATTCTTGAATTACATCATGTTGTGTTTTTATGTGCATGAATCTTTGTTTATCAGACATGTATGCAAATTATACATAACACATGCATTGAGGTATTTAAAATTTTATTTAGCATAGAGTCACACATAAGGCAGTGAAGGTTAATATTCAGGTGTTGATGCGGGACAGGGTACTAGTGAATGAACTTGGGATTAAGCATATAATGTTACTGATATTGCAAGTAGCTGATATCACCGAGTTGGATATTTCAGTTCTCAATATCAGCCAGTACCCATCCAACTGAACAACATTCAGTATTGTGCAAGATACAGGTGAAGAGTCTCTTAGTTTTGGCTTTAGTACAGCTGTGAGCTCTTTGTGCATAGTGAAATCTTTGAGGTTTATTTTAAGCTCTACATGCATTCCAAAGCCCAATCATAGTCATACAAATGCAGGTGGGGAGGGGAGGGTAGGGGGAGGGTAGGGGGAGGGATGGGATGCTGGGGAGCTGCAGTCCCCTTCCCCCTCTGGGCAGAGAAATTACCAATTGCCATTTGACATTGTTACAAAATACAAATAACTTGAAAAAGATGACAGGCAAAAATTGAAAACAAAATAAAGGATGAAAAACTAAAGGATAACGGCAAAGTGCTGTCAACCAAGGAGATAAGCTGATATGTTGATTCAAAATATAATCCTTTAAGAGAAAATTTTTGTAAAACTTCCATCTTTCCTTGTAAGATACGTTATGCAGGGTAATATTTACAGAACTACATTCAGTGTTGTGTAAGGTACGGGTGAAAAGCCTCTTAGTTTTGGCTTTAGTACAGCTGTAAGGTCTTTGTGCATGGTGTAATCTCCAAGGTTTATGTTAAACTCTACGTACATTCCAAAGCCCAATCTCATAGAAGGCATACCAGCATAGGTGAGGGAAGGGGAAGGGGAAAGATGTTAGACTGGAGAGCTGCAGTTCCCCTCTCCCTTCTCCCTTTGGGCAGAAAAATTGCCATTTTGGGCAAAGAATATGCAATGAGGGGTGGTGGAGTTGTGACCCTTTTGATTTAAAATGACAGACACAAGTGCTCGGTGCCACAACTAAAATTAATCCTGTATGCTGATGAGTCCAATTTTTTGTCCTTGGTGTGAAATTTTGGACTAGATCTAGGCCTATTAGGCATGTATTTTAACCTACTGTAAATCCTTTTTACTTAAATAAGAAATGATGAAGAGTAATTCATTTAGCTTTGTGAATTTTGTTTCAGATGTGCTTAGTTTTGGAAAGAGGAATTTAATGGAAAGAGTAAAGCTGAACCCTACTAAAACCTAATAATATTGACATTGTAAGCTTCTAAAAGTGTGAGAGCTTGTGTCAAAGGTCAGCCAGTGTTTAATAGACTTAGCCTGTATTGTCATAACAAACAGTATTCAAGAAGTCAACTTTTTGTCTGCTTTTCTCAGTACATGAGTGTTGCAAGTTACACAGTAGACCTGAATGGTTCTTCAAGATTCTCACTCCATAAAATGTACGTATTATTTTGTGTGTAGCTGAATACAGCCAGGATGAGGCATTAGTGTATTGTTGTGCATAAATATTCAGGTACATTCCCATTAAGCATTACTTCAGAATGAACTTTTGTAGACCATTCTAGTTTTCATACGCCAATAACTCTGATGAAGTGAGTAGAGCAAGACACAGAAGCTATACATGGCTTAACTAGTGAAAAGAATTTCTTGTTTTAATGTGGCATAGGTAGACTTTAACCAAAGAGTCAGTGGGAAAGGACATAAATTGCCTTCCCTAAAAAGTGAGTTTTCACAAAAGCACCAATTTACCATTCCAAGTTGGATATTTACAATTTTAAAAGACCTTTTACACAATGATGGTAGGGTAGTTTGTCTCCTTGTCACCTCTTCTGTTCTCTTCACCTATTTAGTAATACCTCTTGCCTCAACTGTTACAAACAGGAACCATCCAGGGTTCAGATGAACAGTTAGCCCAGATGCCTATGACCAGTAAACATTAAAAAATGCAGGATGGGTGGAGCCAGTTGATTTGTAAGATGGTTAAAATACATTGGAAATAACCACAAGTTACAAATATTCAGGCTGTGCAGGTTGGGATATGACAAATGATTTTCTTTCCATTTAGTTTACATTTCCCAAATTATGTCATACTTCCTGCAACCCATGGAAATAATGGAATGCCTACAGCAGGTATACAAAGTTGAGAAATGCTTTGACACCCCATTACAATGGCAGCTGTCGCAAATATTTTACTTACCTAGTGGGCTGAGTGGAAAGCAGACTTCGAAGCGTATTTTAACAAGTACATAGATAAACATTTTGAGTTGATATAAAGTTAAGTTGCTGGACAACTTTGTAAAAGTTAAATTTGCCTTGGATGTTCAGGAGTTCTTTGAAAGTAAAATTACTGTATTTAGGTGACACAATGAGACAGACAAAGTGCAAGTAGAGTTTGTTCAATTTTAGTAAAAACATGTCAATTTTATTTTGCACTATTATTCAGGAGATTGGCAAATGATTTTCTGGCTGGGTCAGTTGCCTGAAAAATCACCAGCACTGCTGGTTAGTAGTATTAAACACAGTCAGAAGTCAAAACATGATAGCATCATACTTTTTAAGTATGTGTATAAAATACTTAACCCATACTCATGTTAGCAGGGTGTAACCTACCATCCATATCATTCAGCATTTAGTTCATTTTTTGTTGTTGGGACTTCGAAGATAATATGTCCAATGGAAGAATCCTCCAGTAGTGTATACCATGGTGTGGTTGATTTTCTAGTTAAATTTTCAGAAAATCATTTTACCTTATAGTGAACTAGATATGGTTTACGGGTACAATGTAGATAGAACAGGTTAAAGTAGAAGTCACAAACTTTCAAGATGGTTGCCACCATCACTGAGCATCCACCATGTTGTGCTCCCCTCTGTCACCTCCATTATCTCCTGCTTCTGCATCCTCTTGCCCTACTCCCTCCAGATATCACAAGTGGCTCTAAGGTTCCAGTCAGTATGGTAGTGGAGTAAAATCCTATTGTAAAGAGTGTGAGTAGAAGATTCCACTTTCTCATCAGTACTTACCCTTTGCATCTTTGAAAATGAGTACAAGCACACTTTAACCATACTCATGCTAACCCATGTAAGTAAATGTGTCCAAATGTGAGTACGAGTACATACTCACTAGTCTCTACAAATGTCACTGTGGTATCAAGTATCAAAAGTGATTCAACAGGTATTTTTCTTTTTTTTAATTATTTCACAGTTTGATTTTATTTATCACGTGATGAAGACGTTCACGTTTAGTCTCTGCATAAATTTGCATCTTTCCGATCATCTTGTGTTGAATATTAGTCCTCTTGCATTATGAAGTATGTGTACTTTTTCCTATCAGTGTTGATGGCATGGGCAAATTTATGTTGAAGGAATAAAAGCTCAGCACAATAACAAGAGGATGGAGGGAATGGGGTGACAAAACAAAAATTTTGTTTACATTTCTACATCATTAGTTTCAATGTACATATACATCTTTCTTTTTTTTTTTTTTTTTGGTGGGGAGGGGAATTCTGGGGGTTGAGGTGTTGGGAAGAGAGTGAAAAGAAGAGAACCATGAGGAATGTGGGAGAAATGTGGGGAACATTTACCATCTCCACAGATGTCATTAATATTCCCTTGGTGCATGTCACTATCCAGTGTACATAGCGTATAATTGGCCTTAAAATTTCTGCAGCTAAAGCATTGTGGATGAAAGTCGATCCATTTCTTTGCAGTTTTCATTTGCGGTCCACAAAGTAAACATATTTCATGAAAGTATAATTGTGGGACATGGATATGTAACAATCATCCATTGTGAGACTTGGTCATGGGGGAGGCTGGGGGATTTACTCTACCAAGCAAGCATACTTATTGCTTTTTCTTAGAATAAGGCATGCATTGATGCCAATTGATGTGATTTGTGAGGAGCAATTCTGCTCAATTAAAGTTAATCTACCCCATTTCTTGAAATAAGCTATAATATAGTGTTTGTTTCATTAACATGATAAATGTACTAATACTGATTTTGTGATAAGGTTATTGGTGGTGTTCCTCTTTTCCAGTCTGGCAACTTGACATTCCTGCGCAGATTTAATTTTTGTTAAATACCATTGTAAATACTTTTCCAGGACTCCCTTCTTAATGGCCCTCAAAATATCAACCCAGACAGAACAAATTCTCCCAACTGTTTTCATCCGTACCCTCCTCCTATTTCAACAAAAAACCCTTGTCTAGTACACCACTAAGACAATACATTAAAGCTACATTGACTTAAAGTTGCTGTAGGTCATATCCGCATACACAGTGTGTGAGCTGGGAACACAACTGACTGCACAAGTCATCATTGACCAACCAGAGTGAAGTTATTGTTCGAATTAATGTCAGTCAATATGCAGTCACATATTCTGTGTAGAGGTAAAGACAATATTCCTAGACATGTCTGGGCAATGCAACAGCCTCTTTAAACTTGTACACACCACTTCTAAAGCTACTAAGGTGACCTTGTTTTCAAAGAGTCATTGTAACTTTAATTTGATTACCTGCCACCGCAGAAGTACTTTCAGCTATTTTTGAAAACATACTGCATGAATAATGTATCATACAACATCGCGTGTGTTACTGTTACCTAACTCGTGGTTTGTATTGTAACTGGCCTGTAAATTGAGGGCAGCAAATAAAGTAATGTTTGGTGTTTGTAAGCAAGAGTGGAATCCCGACACAATGTCATAACACTTTTATTTCCAGTCTTCCGTAAAATTAATATTGAGTTTTTCCTCGTTTGAATTATCCTTTCCATATTTTATTTTTCTTTACTGAATCATGATGTCACACTATGATCCATCAATCTTCTTGCGCTGAGATGCAGATCTATGTTTTCTTTTCTTTAAAGGCACTCTCTCTCATCATACTACAACATATTCTCTCAAACTACCTCAAGAAAATACTTTTTCCACCCCTTGTTACTGTGGAGAAAATAATCTTGAATCTGTAATTTATTTACTTTTTGTGATTATGTGGAAACGGTTATGAAAGTAGAAACTACGGTGGTAAGTTTAAGTAATGACTTAGTGCGATGTTGGAAAGAGGATAGTGGTCCTTTAAAAGTATTAAGAGGTAGAGGAAGAAAGAAGATACATTGTCTGCTCAAGGATATCGGCGCTAAGTCTACAGCAATAATCAAGTATACAGTAAAGTTGTATTTTCAGCTGATGTGAAGTAGTATGTAGATGTGAAAAGTATATTCGCATTTGATATTTGCACCTAATTCCTCTAAGTTGTACAATTATTCTCTCGAGTGTTCCGTGCGACTATAACTATTTATTTGTTTGGAGGTATTTAATAAAGGAAATGGTTGTGACATTGATATTATTGAATTTCCATTTTTTGTATTTTAGCTTTAGTCAAATGAAAAACGTTCATGTGTATTTATGAGTGTGCTCTCTACCCTCGGGCATATTGATAATGACGATGCTTACATACTTGATCCATGCACGATATACCATGTCCTATTTACAAGGAATCCGACAGTATTTGAAGGTAACACTGCTGGTAATTAGGCAACACTGGTATTTAACTATGCATAGTGAGCGGATCCAATTCTTCGTGGAGCAATTCATTTTGCGCCTGCTATGGTTCCAAGTCCGCATACCGCTGAGGCCATATTAGGATGGGGGTTTCACCCCCTCCCCCAATATTTGGTCGCCGTCGGCAAAAAAGAGAAAGGGAAAGGAAAAAACGAGGAAGAGAGGAGGAAAAGAAGAGGGAAGAAGGGAAAGGAAAGGGGAAGGAAGGGAGTGAAAGGGAAGACGGAGAATGAAAAGAAAAAATGTCTGTGCAGAGGCAACCATCCCTCCACTACTAAGTGGACCGACTGCATGGTCAAGTGGTTAGAGCATCCGACTTGCAGTCGGAAGGCCTAAAGTTCGAATCCTGCCCGGGTCCTTCCGAAGACTTTAAAAATGGAACCTACTGCCATTGTGCTTGGTGCTCAGCATAAGCAATGGAGTAGGCAAAACAAGCCAGTGAGCCACAATTGGAAAAAAGGTCGTAGCCGGCTCGACTTAAACCAATTGGTTAGAAACTGGGCCGTAAAACCTCATCTAACTGACTAACTAACTCCACTACTAAGTTGCTCATATAAAGTTTGTGTACGGTATATTGCTAGCCAGATGGCAAAATATCTCATCTGTTTTACTTAAAAAATCGTCCCTCCTTTAGATCCCCGTGCTTTGACCATACTGTGATGAAAACATTATCATGAGCGAGTTAGCCCATTCCGAAATTGCAGTGCCTTTAAAATACTCAATGCACGCTTTCATAACATGCTCCTGTGTACTCATCTTGTTTATACCCAATGAAAGAATGTCGCATCTAGCAGAGCGGTTCAATTTCAAACAAAATTGAAGAGAGCACTAGAATCCCGTTGAGGCTTCGCTTACCTATACGCACAAGGAGATTCGTGCTTTGCCCCTCATGATCACGGCCCCTAGTCACTCAAGCCTTGATCCCTTAGACATTGTGCAGGAACTAATAAAGATATGACGTAGTTATGTCGGCAGCCCATGTCCATGCATGGGGTCTGTTCGTTAGGGGGCATCCTACGAGACCGAAAGTCCACGAGACCGAAAAACAAAAAATGTCCACGAGACCGAAAATGAGAAAAGGTTCGCGAGACCGACAACTTAAGAAAAAGTCCTCAGAAGTACAAACAGCCATTGCACAGAATAGTTACCACGTATCTACATAATAACTGTTAACAATATCACGGACGTACGTAATTAAAACACTGCTTGATAAAAAACGCACCTACAGTAAGTAATAATCTTACTGTAATAGTGCGTAGGCTAAGTACGTAATAAATAGTGGCCGCGTACAGTGGCGAAGCGAAGGGTTAATTGGGACATGGCCCAAACCCAGACAAGGAATAAACTAACCCAAATTTTACTTCCAAAGACTGCACCCGCACACAGAATTATTTAAAAATCATCTCAAAGGGGAGGGGAGAACCCTCTCGTTAGAGGACCACTGTTTCGACTCCTCTCCCGGAGCATCGTTGGCAAAAAGTCATGGTCCCCCTCAGCCTAATTCTGGTTACACGACTGTGTACGTATGTATATCCTTAAAGGGGCTTATTGAGTTGGTTCACACAATTCACGATTTTATTTCACACCTGTTGAGATTTACTCATATGTTGATGGTAAACGATCAAACTAAGAGATTCTGTACATCTGACTCACAACTGAAATGGCAATGATAGGGCAATTAATGATTAAAATCATTTATTACAAATTTGTGACCAGACACAATGGCCATTAGATAGTAATCATATGAAATCCCTGACCACAATAACTACAATTTCTCACATTTTCAGTAACTATATAGGAAGTGATACATGGGTGATGAGGCTAATTAGAAGCATTGTCATGCAATGATTTCCTTCAAACTCATCACAAAAATAATCAATTTCAACTCAATGAGCCCCTTTAATATATTCCCCTACCGGTCTCTCGAGCGGGTTTTTAATTTCGGTCTCGAGAACCCTATTTCATTTTCGGTCTCGCGGACCTTCGGTCTCGTTGACCGCAACCCTATTCGTGACCTGATGCTTCGGACCTTATCTGGAAGTATCAGGGGAAGTCCTTTTGAAGAACGCGGTCTATTAAATATGCATGACTGGTATTTAAAAATTAATCATAAAGGTGGAGACTGCATGTCCTTTGAACGGATTTACTCTTTTTGCTGTCGTATGCGCATGTCACAGTCTATGACATATGTTCTAACGCCCTTTAATGAAAGTATCTGTTTTTCTTAAACTTCCCAACGGTCAGGGGCGTAGCCAGGTTTTTGTGTGAGGGGGGAAATGGACTCCTCGTTCCCATTCATGACCGCCGTCCTGGGGTATAAGGGGAGGGGTGTCCCCTCCCCTTTTGAACTTTTTTGCTGTCTCGAAGGCCTTAGATGCAAAATGGGGCTATATTTTGTTTCTTTTTATTCTAGATCCCAGTGTTCCCCACGACGGGCTGACGGGTTTTAGACGGGCGATCCGCCCTCTGAGTGAAGTTAGTAAGTCCACTCAAAAATAGTTGCCGCCCTAAAAAAATCCAGCTTCCATTTTCAAGTTCATATTGCTTCATAACACATAAACAAGTCAGTAGGAAGGTAAAATTTCTGATCCATCCAGGGGTGGCGCCAGGATTTGCCCGACGGGGGGGGGGGGCAGACTCCACACCATGCCGTTGCGAGGTATATATATGGCATAAAATTTGTCTATGTTAGAGGAAAATAGTTTCGCGCTGATTTAATGTTTTTCCTGGAATCTAAACTGTAGAAAAGCGAGTCAAAAAAATGGGGTAAGCCTGCACTAAACGAAATATGTACTTATTTAAAGGTTACTTTATATAGGCCAATTGTTCGGGCAGTTGGTCTCTATCGGGCACAACTTAAATTGTACTTCCCTTCTGGAGTCACTAGCCGTACCGCACGACAGACACAGGAGAATATTAACTAAATTTAGCGAAATGAGATGAAATTCCCGACATTTACATAAATCCATGAATTCTACTTATTAAGTTACTTGAAAAGGTGGAAAGGGTTTGCACTTTATTAGCTATGAGTTACGGAACTGAGGAAGAGCGGGCAAAAGGTACCAAAAATTTGGGATTTTATCGCAGAAATGACCCTTTTGAAGCCAAAATTAGTAAATCGACCATGGGTGGTGACAGAATTTTCCCGACAGTGGGCCGGGCCATGCCAGCAACCGCAATTTCCGACAGCACCTATTTTGAGGGGATGGTGAGAAGGGAATATGAATGAGTCTAACCATCTCATACCGTTGCAGGGAATATTCTGCACAATATCACTTAATACTTCAAAGCTGAGTTGTGCACTGACAACTTCTTTTGAGTGAATCTTAATCGTGAAGTTCAAAGCGCGCGATGCGGGCAAAATCTTTGGTAGGCTTACACAAAAAAAACAAAAAAAACAAAAAAAAAAACAAATGTAATCATTAAGAACAAAAAGAAAAAAATAGAAACTGTAGGGTTTGTAGACCGTATCGGGGATAACATACATTGTGTCGAAACACCTGGACTAGTACCCGATGGAATAGCCAAACTTTACTCCGTGGGTCGCATACCAACTGACCTACCACATTACACACACAAGAGAACAGCAACTAGGCTTTGTGATATGAGAAATTTACCTCTACATAACCTGTGTACTCTGCCTACCTGTTACTCGGAGAGGTTGACAGGACTTATGCTATCTAGCTATGTGGAATGGAAGTATTGAAGAAACTGGAGGGATAGTCCAGGAGCCCAGAAGGTTTATTCAGCTGAAGAGGTACAAAAGGTTTGATGACCTGATTGGGTTGATAGGTAACTTTAATAAAATGTGTTGCTGCCGGGTCACACCTTGCATTATAAAGTGAGGGGCCACAAAATAGAGGGGGGGGGGGTAAAATATGCTTTTAATTAGCTGAAGAGGTACAAGGACAAAAGTTGCTGGGTTTTATACCCAAGAGAGTACCTTGCATCATGATGGCAATGACAGAAATATCTGACTGCATGGGGCCCCAGACAGTAGCCCAAAAGGGTCCCGCCCATACGGTATTATTTAGGTACAAGGTTAAATCCTTTTGCATTTGAACTAATACACATTTTGGGTGTACTAAAATACTAATGACAGTAACTTTGTCCTACACTGGGGCTCAAACAGTAGCCCTAAAGGTTGGTCCTGCGACCCAGCCAGCTGTTGTTACCTAATTTATGTAGCCGAACAGGTACATAGACAAAACGTGTTGGATACTGCTCCCAGCAAGACTAATTATATTGCTGTAGCAATGACAGCAATATCTGACTGCATGAGGCCCCAGACAGTAGCCCAAAATAGGCCCGCCCATGTGGTATTATTCAGCTCAAGAGGTACAATGTTAAATCCTTTTGCATTTGAATTTATACACATTGGGATGTACTAAAATACTAATGACAGTAACTTTGTCCTGCATTTGGGCCCAAACAGTAGCCCTTTAGATAGACTCTGTAGCCTAACCAGCCTTTAACTGATTTATCTAGCTTAGTAGGTACATAAATACAACTTGTTGGATACTGCTCCTCGCTTTATTCGTTTTATCGTTGTAGCAATAACAGCAATATCTGCCTCTATGGGGACTCCAGAAAGTAGCGCCAAAACAGGCCCGCCCATATGGTGTTATTCAGTCAAAGAGGTACAAGAGTGAATTTTTCAGAATTGATACTATTACACATTTAGGTGTACCAAAATAGGCCTACCAATGACAGCAACTTCATTTTGCTCTGGGGTCCAGACAATATAGCCCAACATGGCCGCGCCCTTTTTTATTATTGTCTCTTGTGCCACGAGTGGACGAACAGTGGGAAGAAACAGAAATATATAATACAAATATAACAGTCAACATTTATGATTTATTGGACCTGATTGACAATGTTGTCTTCTTTGTAAGAAATCCAGTATTAACTACCTTATCAGTGGATTGTGAGGCAATTCAAAATTGTACATGCCTTACCTGAATGATAGGTGCAGCTTTTTATACTTTAAAGGGATTTTCCAGACACAAAATTCAGTGAGTTTAAAAAAATGCAGCAAATTTTTCTCTTTTAGTAGGTGACAACCGCATCTCAATAGCTTGCATCGTTTGGAAGACACAAATTTTCAAAGAAATGCAATTTTTTTCTCAAGATGAAATGCATCATGGGAAATCTGTGATGTCATCGCGGCACATTAATTTGACATAGAATTGAATTTCTTTATGATATTAATGC
>WURT03643600.1:0-19715 GCA_009936505.3 Holothuria glaberrima | reverse complement strand
GATGATGATGATGATGATGATGATGATGATGATGATGATGATGATGATGATGATGATGATGATGACGACGACGACGATGGCGACCACAATGAAGATGACGATGATGAATAATAATAAAAAACTTGTTCCTTCTAAACTGAAACAGTAACTTAAAAAAAGTTTTCCATGTGGTGGAGGAAATGGACTTGTGACAAAACTCTGTTTTCTTTTACATTATCACACATACATCCTAGGGTAAAAACTAGTTGTCATTATGCTAACAAAACATTAATGAGTTTTGGTAAGAGTGCACATTTAAGAATGAGAAGTATATAAACTGCTACAGTATTTGCAGAGTTTCTGATCTCCTGCTACCCATTATACTGTATTCCAAGTATCATAGACTGAATACTTTAATGCAATGCTCCTCACCCGCTATCTCTTTCTCTCTCTCTCATGTGAAGGAGCACAAATCTCACCCATCATGTCTAGACTGGCATTGCCAAACCATTTCACAGCTTTCATTACATTAAAAAAGATATTCAATGTATCATGGATACATACAGTATATGTGTCAACTTGTGTTTCAAGTCACTTGGTGAAGAAAACCTACAGTATATTACATTAATAAAATACTTTTGTCATTAGAATATTGTTTAGGAGGTGGGGATTGGGAGTGGGGAGGGAGCGACTTATTTCTGAGGGTATGATTATACAGTATCTCACTCTTTTTAGACATGTGTAAAGATTTTAGACTTCAACCATATCATCACAACGCTTTAAAACTGGTGGTTATCTAAGATTTATTTACACCACATACAGTACCGCTTAAGTACAGTATAATCACACCATTCTACACGTATGAACACGTAGAATAAAGTACAATGCCGTAGAAACATATACAATAAAGTACAGCACTGTAGACAGTCAGTGGCACTCGTACACATCTCATACAAGCTCTAAACCCATGTGTAATCCATCTTGAAGATGGTGACAAGACCCGTATATTAATCCCGTCTAAGCTTGTCTACACAGACATGATTCTATTGTGTCCAGATAAGAGGATTAAAGTTGTGGCTTTACACTTCTTCTGGCTGGAAATTGAAAAGTTTACTACCAATCTTAATTCAGAAGTCACAAGTGAATGCATGCTTTTGATTGAAACTGAATCAAGTTGCAACTGTGCCAATATTTCTGACTTGGCATTGGTACAGTATTTATATGAATAATGGCAACATTTTCTTTGGGCAAATTTAAAAAATAATAAATAAATATAACTGGTACTTCTACACAACACTAACTGAACACTTTAGAAGAGCAAATGCTGTTTTTCATGACTTCTCTGCCTGATAAGTTGCTAACGAATTTCAAAGGCACTGCCAATAAATACTGTAATAGGCAGTTGCTGACTTTTCACAAGAGTTTGATAGAAATACTGCCCAAGCACTGCTGTACTGCACTTCATGATTTTTACCTGATCACCAGAAGATCACTGTGGACTATGAAGTGCTAAACGAAAATAAATGCGTTCGTCCCATGTTATATGAAATTTGTCTTTGTTTTAGAGTTATTTTCTCACTTGCAGTGCTACAGTAGTACAACATGAAATAATCTACCATATATTGACATCTAGGATTGTTGCTGCAATTTTTCAAGCGTCTCATTAATAATTTGTGGAGTTTTGAGTTCAGAGGAATAAACTTACTTGGTCTCCCTTTTTTTCACACGTACCGTACTTTTAATTTAATTCCATCTAATTTTTGAAGTTTCGCATAATAGGTGTCGTTTATATGAAATCATAAATTCTGTGCGCAACTCTAAATTTGCATATCTTTTTTTACTTATTTTTACTTAATTTTTCCTTATTGTAAAACAATTAATGTA
Source organism: Holothuria glaberrima (assembly GCA_009936505.3). NCBI lineage: Eukaryota > Metazoa > Echinodermata > Holothuroidea > Aspidochirotida > Holothuriidae > Holothuria > Holothuria glaberrima. The sequence continues at coordinate 17,852 of WURT03643600.1, read as the reverse complement.
CAACAAAACATTCTTCTGAGCCTGTTTAAAGGTGTGTTCACACCAAAACCGAAATCTGCTGTGTTTTGCGGGCGGGAAGCGAAATTTGTAACATCTCAAAACAAATGGGGCGATTTTGTAAATTTTTATTGAAATATAATTGCCCCTACTTGGGTGCACAAAAAAGATTCCTGCATCTGCCCACAAATCGCAGCAGATAACTTTCACTCTACTTGCCAATGTCAACTCAAATGCCTCTAATCAAAGATCAGAAATAAAGTAGAAACACTTGCAGCATGGATCAATGAAAACACAGTATCAACAAATTTTGGGGGCATAATTAATTTTAAAATTTGCAAAATGCTGGACAAGCTACTGCACCATCTGAACACCCACACTGGGTCCATAGCTGCCCTTGACTATACAAGCTACAAGCTTATTGATCGGTTTGTGAAGGTTATGGGCAACCACACTCTGCAGCTTATAAGGATAAACTGGAGGTGGGGGGTACCCCATTTTGTTTTTAGTAACTTGTGTGTACTCTAAGTGGGATCGAGCACATTCTCCTCTGTAGGCCTAAGGATCTCTGGGCATTTAAACTATTGTTAAAAAAGTGTCTTACCATCGGTAAAGATTTATGTTCAACACAAAAAGGCTTGTATGATCCAACTTAAATCCAATTAAACCAATCCAGCCTCATCAATATGGGCAGGTGTTATAACACGTTCACTAAACTTCGATATAGCCTACAGCGTTAAGATATCAAATGGCAAAAAGCTGAACTCTGGCACTGACTGCTCATACAGTATAGTGCAGACTTGTGCGCGTCTGGTGTAAAATGTTGTCACCAATTGTTTTCAAAATATGAATGCAAGCCATGTTCTCCCAGGGTTCTAGAATTTCTTAGAATCTGTTAAACGCATGTGAACACTTCGCGCAGCTAGGTCAATGACCAAGTTTTTCTCATGGCGGTATGTTTGATCATCCACATGTGTAACTGTCTAGCCATTGTCTCTTATTGCACCCCCACTGAACTAAAAATTGTACCCAGTTGCCAGCATTTTGCCCACAAATTTATTTAACCATTTACAGCCCGTAAAAAGACTGCCCCTTCCTGTCCCACATCTAACCAGACCTAACCTGACTGTGATACTATATGCCTACGGACAGTGCATATTTCTACAATTCCATGCAAAAAATACAGTTGCGCTCAAGGTTGTGAGGGCCATACCCCTGCGAAAGTGTTGTGTTATACATTGAAAATCATTCAATTGGTAACGGCCTCAGAGCCAATTTTGAAGTAGGGGGGTAATCATTGAAGCGGCCCAATATAATGAAAGCACTTTAAGGCAGCCCAAAATGCCCATGCCAGAAGAAGTGCTGGGGCTAAAGCCCCTGTAGCCCTTCGTCTCCGCTGTCCCTGTGTAAAATGTAAAAACGACAGAACCTGTGAAATTCTGGCAAAAGAAAGGGGCGGCTTGGATTCTGTCAATCTATACTTCTCCATTACTCACAAGTATGGCCTTGAATCGCTTCTCAGGATTGTTGTTGCAATGTATAACTTGTTAGATTTAATTAGAAGAATACTGCAAAAATTGTATTTGGGAAAAGACTGGTTTATTTGTTTCGCTGTAATTTTTCTTGAAAAGCCCCCAATTTCGAAGATCTGACCCTTTTCCATGTCGATTTGTGAATTCTGAATTCCTAAATTAAATATTTAAGTCATCTAAAATCATACCACCTGACTAGCCTTTTGAATCCACAACGTTAAATTACGACAGGGTGGGAGGTTTTCTGCTGGTCATATGTCAGGAAAAGTAAATTCTCGAATACAAAGGGCCTTAAGGTCACATCGCGGACGATGAAGTTTTCAGCATTATCACAATAATATTGATTACCATGAAGACCATGAAAAACCAGGAAGCTAACTGCATGTAAACGTTTAGACTTTGGCAAATGAAGTAGGAAGAGGAAGGGCCCCCTCGCTCTGAGGATCCCGGTATCTACTGTGCTATCACTTATTTGCCAGGTACTAATTGCAGGTAGGTGAGGGTTACATAGGTAAATAGAAGGTAACGAGGGGCGATGTAGATTTTTCAGCAATTTTCACAATCACATGGATTACCATGACAACAGAAGAGAAGGATAGACCAGTGGGCTCCATTTGAGGGTGGCAAGTTTACCAGCTTGTAACAGTCAGGAAAAGGAAAGAAAGGACCCGTGTATCAGTTTGCCCTGGTGTCATTGGGTTTCAGAATCAGTTAAAGATTCTCAATGAAAATGATCTTACACCAGGTCCATTCCAGGGCATTAAGGTGGAGAAGCCCCAGATTTTTTAACGATGCCCCATTAGAAGAAAAATCATCATTGGTTCAATAAATTTTGGTACATTATGTTTAGCCCCCCTGAAAAAATACTGCCCCCCCCTTGAAGCTTTTTGGCCCCCTTCAGTACTGTACCTTTGTCTGGCCATGGAGCTAATACACTCTGGCTACAGGCCTGTCTAACAAGCAAATTTTTAAGCCTTTCCCTAATTTAATATTTTGAGAATATTTTTTTCCTATACTGAGGATCTCCTTGCATACACAATGGTTGATTCATCAACTTTGAAAAGGAGTGGTATACTGTAAAACACCATCATGGGCCCAAACATTTGTCAAAAGTGGTTTATTCATGAATATATTCTTGCCATACTCTGCTTGGCAGGAAAAAGACCTTTTCCTCTGAATAACATTATGACAACAGTACACTTTTGTATTTTTCTTCTCCTGGGATTCGATTGGGGATTGTGCACTGATTGTAGTGAAAAAAGCAGCACAGTAAAAACTGCATGTGTTCAAAATGAAGAGTGATCTCCCCTTCAGTACATTACAGTAGATCCACCCATCTTAACCCACCAATCACAATGCCATTAATGGCTGTCTGTGCAATGAATGTCTGCCTGTTCATTTATGTGTTACATTCATTGCAGCATACCGTACTTAAGAACTATAGGTCATCCAGGGTTCATGTGACTATTGAGATACAATAATATCAGATTGCGTGCAAGTTCAGTGGCAGTCTTTATGCACGGCAGCCTGACGGCCTGTCAGCAAAGGGAATGTCTAAAGTAATGAACCTTGAATTATACTGGGGCAAATAGGCGAACTAGAGCTATTTGTAAGAATTTGGCCTTTAGATATTTATTACTTATGTCAAAATTCATGAAAGCAATGTTATTATCAGGCTTCTGGGACGTAATTAGCATTTTCCCTGACATTTTGTTGAAGCAATTCAAAAGCGTTTTTAGGTCTTACTTTTAACAGAGCTATGAGGCTTTCTACCGGTCTCAGACATATTTTCCCTTTGGGTAGTTGCCCTTTTCGAAATTAGTCAGATTTTCCTGTACTTTGAAATACAATAGCCTACATTACTCAATTCATGAACAACATGATATGCTCCATAATTTTCATAATGGATTTTCATGCCCCACGATTCAGCAGAGGTTTTACCACTACATAGGAGGTTCACTTCACCGAAGATCATATTTCTATACTAAATCCCAACCCTAAATCTACGCTACCAGTAACGGCCTACTTATCCTAACAGCACAGAATTCTTAAACAGAATCCTCATCTACCCTTAAGCCCGAAGTAGATTTTTGGAAAAGGCAATCTTCTGTGAAGTGGACATTTAGTTTTACCCCCCCCCCCCAACCTTGTGAAATTTTCTCTGTCTGGAACTAGAAAAAAGAATGTCCTTGTTTATTCTGATAGAACCTACTTCTGGCCACTAGGACCATGTGATGGAAATTCAACTTGCCTGTCATTTTTTTTTGGGGAGAGGGAGGGTCATTTTTTGGAGGGGAGGGGGCACTTCTCCTGGAATGAAAGGTCCAAGGATAAAAAAAGTACTTTGAGAAGTCAAATCTCGGTTGCTAAGAAGGGACCAGTCTCAACTCTAGAAAGCCCCAAGTCATCATGTCAACATTACAAACAACCAGATCTCATTGCTAGTGTGATCCTGAGAGGCCTGTGACCCGGTTATAGAATGTACAGTACGCAATAATGTCCATACAGACAGTAATGATTTCATTTCTCAAAGAACGCACAACTAGTTGTTATTTCTCTGCAGTTGAAAATATAGGGCGGTTGCAAAACAGGCTGCAAGAACAAAGAGCAGTCACCACCCAACGTAAAGTTGCACAACCTTTGTTGTGCTACTGTTCACAAAACTTGGCCCCTGGATAGGTATTTTACCACAGCATAAGTCTGCTCCTGTAGCACACATTCATGTGCACTGCGTTATTGTTAGTTTCTACATCTATGGAACACCTCAGTGTAGCAAACGGGCTATAGCCACTCACTGCATGGTGCTCTACATAGTAAAATGCAAATGGCATAGTTTGCATAACTACTTTGGATTATTATAATGGATATAAAAACCGCTCACATTCAACGGTATTTACAGCACAAGGTAACCACTAAATGGCTAATAGCTTATTTGCCATCGAAGTTAATACGATTAAGAACGCTCTATAGGGGAGGTATGAATAGTTGAAAATGTTATGTTTGGGCTAAGTATCATAGGATCGCACCGCTAGCAAGTAGGTTGTGCTTGTGTTGGAGTATCACCTCATCATAAACCTACTATCATTGATTTTAAATTGTACATTATTAAGTTGTTTATTTTACCTGTGACTTCAAAACAATGAGGGTGATCATCACTAGTAGAGCCGTGAAGGGCAAGAAGGGGGGGGGGGGAATGTACGTACATGCAAATAACCGATCCTCCCTTAAGCGGCCCTTCCAACAAGCGGGGCGTACATTCAGTCTTGAAGAGCAATTCTGTAGCTTATGCACGATTTCTACTGTGATCGTCAAAATCATGCATTAACTATGAGGAACCGGTATGAAAACAAACTCAATGTCAACAGAGACCTCTTATGATTTTTTTTCGCCCCGTTGAAAATAGTTTTAGACTTGCAACAAATCATTTCCTGCATTGTGAAAAAAATTCGCAGTCTATAGCATTTAATGTGTCAAGAGGTCTGTTATAATCCGACGGAATCCTGATTAAGGTTTCACAACTGATACTCATGCTTAACTCTTAAGGCTACATTCACAAAGTATGTCACAGAAGAAAAAAAAAATAGAAACTAAAGCTGCCAGCTAACATTTGACGATATGACAGTCTTAATTCTTGTTACTTGTGATGGACCAAAAATGCAACAGAAAATTCAATTAAACTTACCAGTGATGGTCTTTCAATTGGCATTCAAATATATTTCAAATCTTGTATATTTTTAATGTCCCAATAGTTTTATTTATGTTAAACTTAGGCACTTTGGCCTATAGAAAACTCAATAAATCCGCAATATTTCCTCACACTTTACGGCGTTATTTGTAACTTAATGTAAGCCCACTGCTGGATTTCACATAGCCATAATTGTTTATGACAGGAATTCTATGAATCACGACGAAATTTTTTTGGGGGCGTCGTAAAAATGATATTCCCTCTGAAAAGTTATGACCAATTTTTGAACACAACGCAAACCCTGGTGGAAACCCATTTCATGCATATGTGATATTGCCTTTCTAATAAAACAGAATTTCCTAACTTATTTTCCATTATATCAAGACAGACTGAAATTCTAGGTGTTGGCCTATTTTTAGAAAGTAGTACTGCAGATGATGGCGATGGACCCAATACTATACAGAATTTAATTTGGCGGCCCCCCTGGATTAACCTTGTGCTACGAATCTTTGAAAATTTTTAGTTATCCATCGACACAAACACGTAACAAAGTTAGTTGTCACTTTATACGTCGGCTTTGGTAAAAGGATAGAACCACTCACTACAGTACAACTACGTGCAAAATAAAACAAAAACAAAGAAGTCCCAAGCTCCCCGTTTTGGCTACCCTCGGCGAGCCGGATGCATTAAACGAAGGTCCTGGGAGCAAACTTCAGCGCTTTAGCTTTGTGTATGCAATTCATGTGACTAGGGGCAACTAAAGTGCAAGGGAAATTACATTAGCATAGCTTCAGATTTTTGCTGGCCTGTGGGGTTTGAGGGTGTGGAGGACTGCCAAAAAAAAAGGTTGCAGTATGAGGCTACAAAAATCGTTGACGCCAGTCTTTGCTGCTAAGCCGTTTGTAAAATCTAACGTTATAGGAGCAAGGGAAAGAAGATCTTTTCTTCCAAACATGATACTGTTTCTTATTTCTAATGATGCATGTTCCAAATCGCCATCAATATACAGCACTGCTACACATGAACGAATGGTTAACTTGCTGTCACTACTGTGAACACACTAAATTGCTTTTCACACACACAATTACTGTACAGTTTTATTGTTATGTATTTCCTAAATTGTACGGCCGTTTTGCCTTCAAGAAATGACAAAATCCGGTACTTTGGCATTCACAGAACTAGATTTAATAGAATAAATTCTGCACTGCTCTGCAAGGGACAGCACATAATAGAGCCCATTCATTTCTAATGTTTACAGTGATTCTATTGTTCCACCCAGTGAAGAACCTGATAAGACTTCTCAAGTTTATGTCTACGAATGTATATGCATATAAACCCCTCCTGATTTTCACAAGTTGTGAACGCGGCTGCCGTACACATTTTTCATAGAGACTCCGTAAAAGATGTGTTGTGTAAAGTACAGCACAGTAGAATGCCGTATATTCGCGTAGATTAAAGTACAATAGCATAGAGCAGTGGTTCCCAACCTTTTTAGACATCTGACACCCCTAGGTAATGATGAGTTATAACATGGCACCCTGTTAACATTATTTTAAGCCAGGCGCCACCTTTAGTTGGCACCCCTAGAGAATTTTCTGGTACCCATGGGTGCCACAGCACCCCTCTTGGGAACCACTGGCATATAGGAATGCAGCCTAGTTGATTACACGTAAGCGGTACTGTAATACCATTTTAAAACAAAGTGTGCACAACAGGTGGGCAAATTGCAACCCATTGCCCATTAGATGGTTTGTAAACTCTATTAAACTATGGGGCCTACTATAATGTCTTCTGGAATATCGAAGATGCATTCATAGTAAAACACTTAAGCACTTTGAAGTAAGGTTACACATAAAAAGAAAAACTTTATTGTGGTTGCAAAGAGTAATTTTGCATCTACCCCTGGTATAAATATTACATAGTAAAAGAACTGCTTTGTGCCCTCCCATGCTCACCCAGGACATAGACATACACTTTACAAAGTGGTGCTTGGTTTATGTGTTACACAGTGGAAACAACCATTTTTCATGCCCATCCTGGTTATATAGTAGGACTATTACATACCTTTGTTGGTGTGTAGGTGACCCCGCTGAGTGAGTTGGAGACATTTGTGGTGGGGAACGGCGTGGCGAACCAGTGGGAGAGGGTCCTGCTGCCTCTCCATCTACCATAGACTGTCCTTCAGGTCTAGTCTCAATACTACTGGGACCTGGTGTGTTACCCCTGACATCATCAATCTTTGCATATCCGTGATTCTGAAAGATTACAAACACCACAAATCAGTATACTGTACATCAATCATGGCATACTGTGTCACTGTAAGATACTCTATTTTAAATAAACATCATCACTCGTTTAATTCTAAACACGTTTATTGATAATTCTATAAAATGATAATGCCATAGATTTGTTGTCAAGAGCTGGCACAGGTAGTACTGTTGTTTTAAAAAGGATTCCTAACCAGCAAATACATTGGTAACACCAATTCATTCACGACTACTTTGTGCTATTTTACTATGTCTAGTCTATGATTTGAGTAAATTCCTGCCTTACTACAGAGTAAAAAGATATTTCCCTAGGACTGCTACTAGTAATAAGTTACTCTAGGAGGTGGTTAGCTGAGTCATTTTATGTTAGCCTTAAAGAGTAGTTAATCACCAACATTTCATTGAGAAAGACTTTCAAAGAATTGCAATACTACACACCATCAAGTTTAAAGGAAACATCTTTGAAAATTGAACCTTTCCTAAAAGATGAATCACTCTAAGAGGAAATAGTCAAAGTCAAATGCTTCATGGCTGATTCATAAAACTTTCAGTTTCATATTTTGAGAGACACAGCATTCAATCTTAAAAGACACATTTCTTTTTTCTTCTTAAAGATACCCTTCATCTGTCAGAATAGATTGTTGCTGGAAAGTCAAATTGAGTATACTTTTGACCTTTTTTCTGTACAACTTCTGCAAGGTGTCCTTCTGAATCTTAAAATTCCTTAACATCCTCACAATTAAAACTACTTTGTGAAATGTTATTATTTACACATATACATTCAAAAGCTTGGTTTATTACAGGGTTTGACACTTTTGATGATATACTGTCTAAATTCAAACTCAAATACTGTACTCCAAATAGCACTAAGACTGTCATTCCCAAATCTACAAACTGTAAATGTTCAAATATATATATGATGCAGTATTTCTCGCCATACACAATGCCCAACATTTCTGTACTGACAACACATTGCAACATGATTACAAGTACACTACAGTATAAAATGTAGGGTTTCCAGTTTTTCGGACCATGCATGGCAAATTCTTAAGACTTCTTCCCTAAAGGAGTAAATCAGAACACCCTGAGCATTTTCCTTTTGTCTTCCCCGTTCAACACCTTATGTGTAAAAAAATACTAACCTAAAAATTTCCTCAATTGTCCTACCAGAACTGGCAAAAGGCAGATTATGTAGATTGGAATTCTGCCAAAATGAAGGATATTTTACCTCTTTTGATGTTAGTGTTCCTGTAGGACTTTACTTAGTTCCCAACCATAAGTAGATAAATAAAATACAGTAGGTACTCTTTGTTACTGTACATTCTCACAGACTGTTCTATATGTAATGCTCATTTCACCATTCTATGTTGCTATTTATGGTGCTCCATTTACAGCTTGTCAAGAGTTTTCATAAACACCAAAGTTTGAATCTCCCATCACTTGAAATCTTTGCTACAGTATGTGACTGCATACTGTACATGACACTTTTTATCAGCCACTCTAGTTTACAAAGTTTAGTTGTTGCAACAAGAGTTTCTTGTTTAATCTACTCACACATTCATTACAAAGGATATGGCCTTATTCTTTCTAAATATGTCACTTTACTGCAGTAACAGTGTAACATTCTCACTGAATACAAGCTTTCATTATGATAGCACATTTGTGTTTATTACCTGGTTCTTCTGGCATCACATACAATTTTTTTCTTTATTAATACTAGCCTTCTGAAATGAAAGTCATCTGTATTTGGGGGCAAGTAAAATACAATGCACTTGTGAAGTGATCCATGTGTCCATTAAAATACTATAAGAGTCACTCAGAGTATTAATTTCTTTGAAACGAACTGCACTTGAAATTAAGCTGCTAAAGTTGCGACAGCTTTTATGTTTCATAAGTACTAAAGAGAGCTCTATTCATCAAGGTGCTCATTAACAAACATTACAAAAGTGATAGTACTGTAGATTAAATAAAGCCTTCTAATAATAACTGAAGGATCAATTGTAACTGATATTTGGTGAGTACCTTCAAAGAAAGAAACTTTTATCATTTTTATAAAAAAATGAAAACCTTTGAGTTAAAAGATATGACTATAAAGTACTTGATACCATGTACAGTAAATCTCTACAAAGACTTTTGATCTATTTCTAATGTCTTCAGTCCATAGTTTTTATATAAGAAAATGACTTGTTTAAACAGTTGACGCCAAATCAATCAAAATTAATAGAGGAAAAAACAGTTTAAAAAGATAAACCCTACCAGTGTCAATATAACAATAAGATATGGGCCAAAGGCTAATAATTGGAAAAGATGCCATTGTACCACAAAATGACAAGATCCACATGTCCTGATACTGAATTTAATTCTTTCTATATAATTTATCATCAAGCTTGAGCTAACCTCTCCTAGCCCTATCTTGGAACATGCAGTCTCTAAATACTTTTCTGATACAACAGCTATACCTTTAATACAAATGTTCTCTAATTCTTCTAACAAGCATCCTCTTCATGTTGAAGAATATACATATTGCATATTACCGGAAATCCAAGGAGTTATTCTGCATGAGTACAGTACAGCTATGCTGTGACAAAATGTACTGTCAAATGACCTAAAAGAGCTGTATATCAATTAAGATAATGAAGTAAACTAATTTACATTGTAGCAACTGCATATGCTCTCTAATATTATGCCACACACTGATGATCACTCACCTTCCTCGGAACCTTTGCACCACCAACAGCACCTGTCTCCCTCCCTACTTTGACACTTTCATATGGTTCTACATCATCCTTGCTACTTGATGGGCCTGCACCTTTTGTTTGTTTCAGATCCACCACTGCATACTCAGCATCAGAGATGTCCTCTGATTCTGCTCTTGGTGCAATCCTCTCAGGGACTATGGTCTTTGACACTTCAGGTCTGCTTTCAGAGTTGTTCCTTTTCCCTGTGTCTGTTGTCACTGCAGCATATTCCCCAAAGTCATCTGGCATCACCCTACGTCTGACATCTGGGACATCAGCGTAGTCCCCTTCTGCCTCATCAATAGTAGAGATAACCTTTTTATTTTCTTTTACTCTTGCATAAGTACCATCATAATCATCCTCTTTCCTGCTGTCCTTTATGGTATCATAATCATCATCATAATCGATGGATGATCGCCCTTTATTGATTGGTGGTATAGCAGGGAGCTGTCTATCAATGGTTGCTGTTCTGGTAATTTGTGGGGAAGTCGAAGCTCCATTTGCAACTTCTCCTTTGTCTTTTTTAGGTGAGTGTTCACCACTCTCTGGCATGTTTTGATATGAAGCACCATTTGGTGTGGTTGGAAGAGGTGAACTGTGAGTTGGTTGAGCTTCGTCCTGACTCTCACTTGATTGCTGTAAAAGGAATAAAAAAGGAATGTCAAGTAATGAGAATAAGCAAACAATATTATGACAGATAGCCTTATTACAGCATGGTAGTTTCTACTAATGCCGGCCATTCTTCTGATTTGTGTCCCTCAAGCAAACACATTACTCGACAAGTACAGAATGTACGAAAGTATCATACCGTACTGTACTCTGTTCTTCGAGCACATGATACAGAATAACATGGCTTGTATTACTCATGGTTGATAATGATCCTCTTTTGAAATGTGACATGTTGTTATGGTTGATATAACTATAAATACTTATTTAATACCAAAGTGAGTAATCAGCCATTGTTTTAAAAATGTAATGAAATGATTCCAAACCATTGCACTAACTAGAGTCACTGTTGGATCATCAAGTCACAATGCTACCGATGTTACTGTAAAGGTCACATATAGCAAGTAACCCTACACTGAAGGAGTGAGCCTCACAATCATTCAAACTGGTGTACTGTACTTTTTGTACTAGTGGTCTATTGTGCAGCACCCTCTGTTCTTTTGACCATGTTTTGCATCCAGGGTTTAATCATTGCATAAGAAGTTTATAGTAATTGTACATTAGGGGACTTGTAGTAAGTGTGACATTCACGTAGCCAGGATTGTGTCATGGGGAGGGTTTTGTTGGAGTGTGACATGGGGAGGGATATTGAGGGAGGGTTTCCCTTCTCTTTAGGGGATAAACAGCTTTCTTAGGTCTCCAGATGCCAAATGGTACAATGTTGTGCCTCAAATGTAGTGAAGTTTATCGTGTCAGCATATTTTTCCCAAGACTCTGATGAAGTTTGGGTCATGGGAGGGGGGAAGGGTTCGAACACTTGAACCCTCCCCTTGGTTATGTGCCTGACTCACAACCATGGATACTAAACAAATACACTGACCACACTGCATTTACATCCAATAGCACAAGCAAGGATAGAACAAGTCCATTAGTAAATATGAAACAACACTGTTGTTGTACTTTTGACACATACAGCAAGCTGTCATACAGGTCTGAAGGCCTAAAACAGCATTCGAAACTGACTCCAGGTTATGAAACTACAGCTAAGTTCACACAGGAATGAATTGCTTTAGAGCTGTTAGAACATTGTGAAGTCTTATGATGAACATGTTGCGTCTTGCAAAATACCCCAAAATGTACTGTATGGAATACATGACATATCTTGAACAATAAACTCATATAAATCTGTTAAGCTTCAGTACTCCCTTGGCAATTACAAGCCCCATACCAGCCCCATACCAGCCCCATACAAGTGTTGTACAGTTCTTGTGACCTCTATAGCAGTTATTTGTTGAACATGTTTAACTTTCACAAATGACTGGTACTGACAAGTGTTGTAAACGTTATTTATGACCCAACTTTAACAGACACATACAGTTATAAGTAAAACTGAGGTACAGCTTTGCAACTGAGAGTTATTTGTGGTTGAATACACAGGTAACAAATCATAAATTTATGGCTATAGGTAAAACAAATTCAACAACTAAATACCATCCATTACATTCTCAGTCACTAGCACCAAGCCTCTACACAGCATGGCTTCCTAAATATAACTAAGTAACTTGCTGTAATACTGTGCCATAAATGAACATCAAATTTTTGGTCCAGAACATTGTAACATACAGTAACATACAGTAACATACTGACTTGTGTCAAATAAACTGTGATTGAGCAGTACTGTAATGTAGTATATATCTTTGCACTGTACATTCTTCTTACTGTAAATGATAGAAATATAAATTGTGGAAGCAGGGAGGTGCTATTTTGGAAGGAGACAAAACAAACTCACTAAATCAAGTGAAGATTATCAAAGATGGGCTGTTCATTTGACACCAAGAAATTTTTTTTCTTTATTTGGTAGCTGCAATTTGATAACATTCATCTAGAAACATCATTCAACTCTGAATTCCTACTGTAGATTTAGAAAATAACAAATCCCTCTTGTGTTCCTAACCCAGTGAAAGTCTGATACAACTGTCCAGTAAGATACAAGAGGAGTACTGTGTAAGCCTCACTTCAATGAAATGTACAGTATCTCCATCTTCTAATAACAACTCCCTGGTGGAAGTAAAGGTCTTCACCATGGGTATAAACTACTTAACGTTCTTTATTATACTTAATCTTTAATGTCTACATTATAGCAAATTTCAGCACTCTAACATGTAGCCAAAATTTTTTGAATAAAGTATGCAATTTCTACATATTTACAATGTATCAGGTATAGATAGTATTTTTAATGTCTTTGGTACTAGGGATTGCTACTGTACTTCAGCTCTGGTGTAAAACACTGAAGGACAGTACTCACAATACTTTTTGAGTATTTACTTTTATGGAATCACCTTGGTAAAGTATCTCAATTTCTTAGTAATGCTTACTGCACAAGACTCACATATATTACAACCCTTAGTTTCAATAATGGTCTGGGAAATAAATGTCACCAACATGAAATTTACATGACTTGGAACATTTTTTACTAGAAACTACACTGTCCTTTTTCTGTAATGGGGGGGGGGGTATCTAGTGGTCAGGAGTGGTGGGTATTTTGATAGGAAGGCAAAGCATTGGGTGAGTGACTGCTATCCTGGGGGAGGGGTTTAAGGGAAGGGGCCCCCTCCCCTTTGAGAAATTTTTGGTAATTTAAGGTTGCCTAGATGCAAAATGGTGATGTCTTTGAGACAGTTTGGGAACTGTTCATATCCTGGAAAATGTTCATATTTTATTGAATTCTAATTTTTGGTAATGTGAAGAGGACAGAAGCCTTTGTTGTCTAAGAGAAGAGTATAATGCCAACAAACCTCCTAAAGCCACCCCCCCTTTTGATACCCTGCAACCTTCTGTTTGGCCTTCTATTCGGGGAAAGTTTGCACGCAAAAATATGTGTGTGGAGTTCACAGAAACAGTCCTAAACTATTTCGAAAATTTTCCTTGCTTCATTTGTGCATAACAAAAGGGTATCTAAAGGCTGCAAACACTGGAATATGGCCTTCTGGAAGCTCTGGATAAATTGTATGGATCAGATATAGGCCTACCCCATCCCACCCCACCTCTTCTCGTCTTCTTTCTCTTTTGCTTCCTCCTTTCTTCTCTTTTGTTTTCTCTTTCTCTACTTTTTTCCCTCTTCTTTTCCTTCTCTTTTACCTTTTTACCCTGCTAGTGGTACTAAATGAGGTATGTGGGATGAAATACAACTCATTTATGTGAAGTATTCATGAGGGACTACACTCAGTGATCTGCTGATGGTTGGCACTGGTTATGCGTGACCAGGACATCTGCAGAAATACTGACCACCACTAAGCTCAGAAAGAGCAATTTCTGACAGTGCTGCTTCAGATACCAAAATTTTTGTGTTGTAAACAAAACAGCAGTTTCTTATACTTGCCATGATATGTACCCTCTTCAAGCTCTACATGCTTCCCACCACAAAAGACTTCTCATCAGACATTTCTCATCAAATTGCTTTCATGAAGAACACAAAATGACACAAAAGTGCTTTACCAAACTGGAAATGTGTAAGTTTGGTGTATTTCCTTGTCTTTATTTGAAAGAAAATTTGTTCTTTGGAAAGGCATTTCCCAAACCTAATTTGTGTGCAAGATATCCAGCTTATACTTGGAAACTTCTAATGGTTCCAGTAAAAGAACTGCAAGTACTCTATTAATCTTGGGCAGTACCCTTTGATAATCTATCAATGATTTCTACATGTGTTCCTCTATATGAGCCACTGTACCTGAAGTGGCTACACATGTCAGACAATTGTGATTTTATTGTTAGGTCATATATTGTCTACATAATAGTGGTAGGGGTTTTTCGTCATATTTTACCATAGACATGCAATCCCTACAGCACTTTGCTTTTATAAAGTTGACTAACCTTCATCTTACATACCCATATGCTCTTGTCTATAGCTAGGAAGACTAAGCTAATGAAATACTAATTAAGGCAGTATTCTAAATTACTCAGTAGATCACATAACTGAAGACACAGCATAATGTGTACAAGGAAAACATTTTGCCTAAAACATTCATGGTGTAGGACCAAATGAGTCCTATATGCATTTATATACCTATACAGTAACATCTCTAAGGCTCACATGTCTTGGGAGAAAGAAAATTGGGGGAGTACATGCCAAAATGTTAGAAGTATTTATCATACTGTAGTTGTGATGGGACTAAAGATCCCAGGACCTGCTTGGCATGGGAATGCATAACAAGAGCATCAATAATGCTGAAGCTCAACTACAAATTCCCTCACACACAGTTAATGTTAGGCTATATACAGTAGTTTCATTAGGGATTCAAACCAAGGAGTCATGGACAGCCATGATCTAGCACCTTGTGCTATAAATGTTGATGGTCACAGCAGTGCTAGATTAGCATTGCCCAGTTTCACACAACTTTATTCCAATGCTTGTGGGTACTATACTGTAAGTAATTCTGCTGAACAAAATGAAATGCTAATTTGTCAATCTGTCAGGCTCATCAAAGAATGATTCATAAGGCAATATATATCATACAAAACCAAAACTTTTAAGGAAAAGCATTGGCTGAATTTTACCATCTGACCTTAGTGACCCCAAATGGTACTTAACATACAGTATCAACACAAAGTACACCTATGATGACTCTTCATCCACCGAACACTGGCCATCTGTTATAAGATGCAGACAACCCCTAGCAGTTGCAGGTTTTTGCTTAATTCTACTGTTTGGCCTCTCCTGACCCCAAATAACCTTTGCCCTACTTCAAAAGTGCAATTTTGATGATCCATCATCTAGCAAACACACTAGCCAACATTGAGAAGATTTGCCTATAACCCCTAGGAGTTGAGGCTTTGTGTGATTTTTAGTGCTTGACCACTGTATGACCCTATATGACCTTTGACCTACTTCAAAAGTACACCTTTCATGAACCGTCAGGTCTGCTTAAGACTCTGGTCAACCTTAATAAGATTTGGGTACAACTCGTACGAATTGACGGCTTTTAAGTGATTTCATTATTTGACCTCTGTATAACCTGTAAATGACATTTGACCTACTTCACAAGTACACCTTTGATGACCATCATCTACACAACACTCGCCAAATTTGATGAAATGAGGACATGACCTCTAGAAGTTGAAGGCTTTTGTATGATTACACTGTATGACCTTATGTTTTGCCTCTCTTTGTCTCCCAAATGATCTTTCACCAATTTCAAAAGTACAACTTAGATGAGCCACCCCCCTGAACATTTCTGCAAAATTTGATAAGATTCTGACATCACCTATAGGATTGAAGACTTTTGCTTGATTTCACTATTTGACCTAGCTTGGCTCTCATGACCCCAAATGACCTTCGACCAACTTCCTATTACCACAATTATCATGCCCTTGACATGTGTTATGACTACCAACATTGACAAGAATCGGTCAAAGAACATGAAGACTGCAGTCTGCAACCAATGCTGACTGACTGACTGACTGACTGACTGACAGACAGACAGACAGAAGACAGACAGACAGACACATGCATTGCCATGACAATATCTTAATTTGTTGAGTTAATAAATGCAGCAAAGGGCAAGTACACATAGAAAGTGAATTATAAAAAATATACTCCCCCAGTAATTACCTGGCTTACCCCTCTGGAGTAATGCTATCTTCACTACCTGGCTTATCCCCAGCAATGGTAGCATCATAGTAATGCAAACATCACTCCATTCCCAGCAATGGTAGCATCTTTACCTGGATTTCTCCAAGTAACCGTAGCATCATTACCTGGCTTACCTTCAGCAAAGATAGCATCATTACAGTACCTAACTTAGAACTTCCATGCAGTTAATCATAGCATCACTACCTGGCTTACCCCACTGGAGTAATTCAAGCATCATTACCTGGCTTACCCCCTTTAATGCAAGTAGCACTAACTGGCTCACCCCAGCAAAGTTACCATCACTACCTGGCTTACCCCCAGCAAAGGCAGTATTATTACCTGGCTCAACAGCTGTACAGGAGGTGGTGGCTGGTTAGTGTCTGGAGTAGGGTTGCTAAAGGAAAGAAAATGAGAAATATTCGTAACTGTGTGTAATGCTAGTGATTTGAATTTAAACTAGTCATGTATAGAAAGCCATTATACTTATAAACATTGTGTGCTGTATAATATACACTGATCATATACAGGCTTGTTGTAAAATGTCCACACTGACATGTACAGTACTCATCCTGTGAAGTCATTGAGTCTCAGACAGGTATAGTAGATTACCTTACTTGGTGAATCTTTTAATGGCACAGAAAACCTACTTGTGCTTGTCAGTATGGCTTATGTGCTTCTATCATACTTTAGGTTTTAGAAACTTACAACTTTTGCTTATTTAAGCACATTTAACAATTAAACTAAGATATTTTTTGCACTCACACTAAACAATTTTGATACAGTTCCGTACAGCACCTTTCTTTAAGAATTTCTAGTTGTCAACTGAAGGGTCAAAATAACGCCAATCTCCAAATACAGATCTGATGATACTCAAGGGTGGAAGCAATTGGTAATCTGTAAAGCTATTGTCAGGTAAATTTGGCATTTGCAGCTAAATTTTAGTAGTTGGAAGGGAAATCTGGCTGTTTTTACAGATTAACTAATAGTGCATGCCCTTACTGCAGAATATAGATAGCAAGGGCAGGACTGTAAGTGCTGGCCCATACAGCAGTGATATGACTACCAGTTTCTGAAGGAGCACAGCCTTCAGTAACTAACTGTATCCGCAAGCCAAATGCAGGAGGAGGAAGAAAAAACTACCTAGTTAACCAGAATGCAAAAATGCATTGAGGTTTCGATGATGCATACTGTACAGTATATTATTTGCAATAATGCTACAGTATGTTATCCCATTCCTTTCAGTCACTGGTAAAATGCTATCTTAAGGTGCTGGAAAAATACAGTTTTGTGTTCATATTTGATCTTGGGAATTCTTGGGAAATTTTGCATTTTGACCTT
>WURT03643589.1:0-19716 GCA_009936505.3 Holothuria glaberrima | reverse complement strand
CTGAAAAGTGGTGCTTCACAGCCACAATACAGATACTCATGGCAAGGGTATAATAATAGATAATTTAAGTTCAGGAATACTAGTGGCTCATGGCAGACAGTGAATCAGTATATCCAAGTGTGCAATTGGAAACTGAACAAAGAATCATAGGTGTGCAATTGCTTTACTTTCTGTTCTGGGTGCCATCCACTGCAAGTACTGTCGTACATGCCTCCCTGTATCTACTGTAATGATTACCTTTCAAAAGAGTGTAGAGTATTTCTTGGTGAAATACTGTATGGGTACCTGTTTACAGTATACTGTACACTACAGACTCCCTTTGCAACTGCCACAAAAGTTGGGACATTGTTCATGGTGCATTCAGTTGCAGTATTGTTAGTACATTCACCCCTACTTGACTTTCTGTAACCCCCCTGCTGCAGCAAAAGCACTTTCATGACGGCAATGGTTTCTTCCTTAACTGAAGCATCTTTTTCAGTTGTTAAGAAGTGCTGTACATGAGTTGTGAAGTAAGTGCAGAATACAACACCTCTCTGAAAAAGCAGCTTTTAAAACTCGTGGAGCCACACTTGCACATACTCTTTTCCCTCTTTCCTATATTAACTCTGTTTAAACCCTATGAGTGTCGTGTTCATTGAACCTCAAATGTGGAGTGGAGGTGTAGTGGTACAGTAGTCGCAGTGGTGGTAAATGAAACCAGTGATATGATATGTGAACTACTCAATTTGAGCTTGTGTTTATTGCTGGGGACGTCTGTGTTCACTGAGGTTTGGATATGCAGTCGCAGTGACTGTGTGCCACCCAGAGTCTCAGTGGTATGTGTTGGAGAGATGTTGTATTCTGTATAAGTACCATGAGTTAAAATAAAAAAAATGCAAATTTTTACATGTATACTCGAGTAAAATTTAAGGATGGCTATGCCATGTTTTTGACAATAGCCTAAGGGTCCTAAACAGTCTTATTTTTGTTAACACATTCTGTGTCTGGTGATATATTATATATGCTTTGGGACATTGGAAAGTAATAAAACATTCATAACAAAATATTCAACTAATTACTGAAAAGAGTGAATTGTTGAAGCTAGATTTATGGAGGTACCATCAGAAGATCAAGTTTAACAGTTTGCTCTATGCAACTTGTCTGATTATGATTAATCCATTACTGGGTAGGATAATTAGGATATTGTGAAACTAAGGTGGTTAAGTACTGTACTCAGGTGATAATCATGTAGTTAAAACGTGTTGTTGAACTTTGTGTATGTGCCCTGAGGATTTCACTGAATTGTATGACAAGGAAGTCCTCCTAACTGATATGCAAAATTTGTTGGGAGTTTTACAGGATTAGTTCCTTTCCTCAGGGTTAAGTACACAAGGAACAAAGATACACAGTACTGTACCTTCCAGAAGACATCTATGTTATAATACGTTATTGCATGGGCGGCAAAAAGTGAAAGGCAAGGGAAAGTGTCCCACCCTCCCCCCTCCTCTATCCCACACTTTTGGAAGTGGATGGGATTCCAGATGCCTTACAAAATTAGTAGCCAAATATTTGATTCCATAGCTTGCAATATTGCAGATTTAATGCAAACTTGAAAATGGAAGAAACAACTTTTTAATAGATTAAAGTCGTTAAAAAAATATCTGAAATTACACCACAGATCATCTGGTTTCCAAATTTTACCAGGGCCCTTCAAGTGAGCCCTGGATACTTCGCTTTTTAGGCTCCATAGTTTGCACTGAAGTAGTTCTGTTGAAGGTCATGTGCCCCCACTTTGAAAATCTGATTGCTGCCCATACATAACTGTAGCACATGGTGTACATCACATTTCTGTTGACGGGTTGCTAGTTGTTGTTAAACATTCAGTGCAATATTTTAGCAACACATGGAATATACAGTACCGCAATATGTATTTTCTATGCATGTCTTGTACAGCAGGTTTCAAGCTACCTTGTGTACATCTCTAAATTTCTCAACTTTTCCTGCCTAAATAAACATGTCATAGAAACTTTTGATTGTTCTTTAATATTAAAAATGGATGATGCATTGAGGAATGCAGAACAAATGAGTATCATGTACATTTTACGATCTAGAATACCAGTAAGCTGTAGTAGAGAAATTTGTATGTCTTTCTAGCGTTTGTAATGAGACATGTCACATCATTGTAATGGAGGTATCAAATTTTGTATATTTGCATCGGCCTTGTATAACCATGTGATGTACTGTACAATATCATCAACTGTCATTTGCTACACAGATAATTGCAATAATAGTCTCATGAGAAGCAATGAGAAGTTTTCTGTTTTTTTTCTTTTTGGTTCCTTGCTTTAGCAAAGGAACCTATGTAGTCAGGTTGGCTGTGTGTGTTTGTGTGTGTGTGTGTCTGTGACACTTGCTTCGGTACGCTGTAACTCAACAAGGGAAAGTTGGACAAAGCTTAAACTTGATGTATAGATCTGCTACAGTGAGAAGGTGTGCCCTATCGTTTTTGGTTGAGGTCAAAGGTCACCTGGGCTCACCAGGGGGCAAACACTAAGAACCTTGTTAACACGATATCTCAAGATAGGGAAATTGGACAGATTTCATACCTGGTGTATGGATGCGTTATGGTAAGAAGATGATACATGTTTTGGTGGAGGTCAAATGTCATGTCGGGTCACCAGGGGTCAAACACTGAAAACCTTTTTAAAACACGATATCTCAAGTTAAGAAGTTTGGATAGATTTCATATTTGGTATGTGGATATGTTATGGTGAGGTGATGACACCTGTTGTTTTTGGTAGAGGTCTGGGGTCAAATACTGGAAAACTTGTTAACACAATATCTCAAGGTAGGAAGCTTGGATAGATTTCATACTTGGTATATAGATCCACCATAGTGAGAAGGTATGCCGTATAGCTTTTAGTAGAGGTTAAAGGTCATCTGGGGTCACCAAAGGTCAAAAAGTGAAAACCTTGTTGTTAGCACAACATCTCAAGGTAGGAAGCTTGGATACATTTCATACTTAGTTTCTGGATTCCTTATGGTGGGGAAAAAACTAATTTTAGGTGGAGATCTGGGGTCACTGTAGGTCAAACTCTGAAAAGCTTTTTAACACTTTATCTCAATGTAAGATGCTTGGATAGATTTTATACTTCACATGGTGTTGCATTAAATTCAGCAGAAAACTCACATGAATTTTGCGGATGTCAGAGGTGAAATCACCAGATGCTAAAAGGCAAATTCCCAAGAATTCCTAAAGTCAAAGATAAGCACAAAGCTGTACCATTCCAGCACATTAAGATCACATTCAAACAATAACTGACAGAAATGGGACAACTTGCAGAGGTGCCAAGTATCTCAATTGTTGGTGAAATTATTATCTTTGATCCTTAGTTAGATACCCTTGAGCGTGCATGAATTGTGATTGCTTAATTGAATAAAACAAATATCTGTATATACTGTCTGTGGGGGTATCCCTTTAAGTGCCTCTAGCCTATGTATTTCTTCAGAGTAATTTATGCATGAATGTGTTTGTTAACACAAGATGTACATTGTCTACAGAGAAGGTTCTGTGCAACTTTTGTGAAACTTGGTAGATGAAGTAAACATTCACTGCCAACAACTTTGAAGACCATGTAGCAGTCCCGGGAGTTACAGGCAAACTTCACATAAGCTAAAATTTTTAGTTATGCTGTGCTCATGGCTCAGTTTCATTACATTTAGTAAGGAACCATAGTGCCCATTGGGCTCTTGTTTTTTGCATTTCACTAGTTTCAGGCAAAAATGCATTGGTGTTAGCTCAAATTTACTTTCAAAACAATAAACCTTGCGTACAAGAAGCCAGTTAGGTGATCTAGTAAAATTCTTCAGATCTGATAAGTGGCTATCAGTTTTAGCAGAAAAAATGGAAAACTTGTTATTCAGTGATGTTCTCTACTCACATTGATGAGCAAGGCATTTTTTTTACGTTTTATTTTATTGACCATGAAACAGGGATGTGAACTACATGTAGTTTATCATCAGTTTGTAAAATTGCCAAGCCCCCCCCCCCCCACCATGAAGTTTTATTATTTTGAAATCATAACATGGAAAAGAAAATTGTTTGCTAGGTTCGAAGAAAACGTTAATTTATTCGAGACTGGTTTCATTTCTGCTTGCATTGATCCCACTTTTTTTTGAAAATGTGAAAATTGCATTGCATGTATCTCGAGTATCACAAATTGGAATTGATGTTTGTACCTGGATGCGCTCACATTGAATGCCTCAATACATCGTAGGAGCTTGAATCTTCCTTCGAACAGAGACGATCGTGAGAGGTAATAGGTTTTACGTCTCCGAAGATTGGAAACTCGCCCTTAGTACCCTGGTAGATGACACTTCATGTTCCCTTCACCTTATTCAGTGTTCCTTTTACGTCACAACTGTGTAAAGTGCAAGTAAGTGACGTCACAAGGGTACATAGTTTAAAAACCTCATGCGATACGATTGTAGTTTTAAATTTGCATGCTGGATTGACTCAGATAAATAAACACAAAACGTGTATGTAGTTATATCTTGATATAACGCAAGTAGTTTGTTAAATATTTCTAGGTGGATAGTTACGTGCTCATTTCCTCATGTTCACACACATCAGAACGAATTTAATGCAACGGACAGATATGAGATAGGCATTACAGCAATTTTAGCTGTCGGACAAGGAAACTAAAACATTACACAGAAAACAGTGTAACTTCAACTCTTTTCACATCCAGGGGTGTAAATGGAAGAGGTTTTAAAAGTGAAAAGTCGTTTCTCAAAAGATTGTAATGCTAGTTAAGGAAAAGAAAGGAGATTCGGAGAGGAACCGGGAGAGGGCTTCAGCAGAATATATATGGTAACTTTTGCAGTCTGAAATGAAGTTATGAATTTGCTCTTTTTGGCGCCCTCTTGAACACCCTTCGTGGACATAGGTGTCACTATTACTTTAAGTGTCCTTAAGCCCCTTGCAACCCCGACCATCGTCATTTATCCTTCCCATCGTCAAACTCCTTGCAGTATTTAATCCCCTTGACGTTTTTTAATTAGGATACTATCAAATCGCTTATGTCAAATAGTCAAAACGATCCTGCTGATTGTATTGTCTATTTTGAGTGCATCCAATTTCATTTAAGAGTCAAATTTGTAAATACGGTTTGAGCCTCAAGGGTGCACCCCTGGTTCCTCACCAGCGGAGGGTGCTCATTGACTTCTCTAGCGGACCGCTCGACCCACGCCCTCGGTGGAAGCTGCTGGGACCCTTTCGACATGCTCCGTTAATGTCCCAACGCCCAAAAAGTTCCATTGACAACGGAGTCCTTATTATTCGAGCATTTAAGCCAAGTTAAATTTGCACCACCCTGCACTTGTCGGGTCCCTTCAGCTACGTCTGTGAGGATATGACATTCCGTCTCTGGGTACTCCGTGCCCACATTTTTAAGCTTTATTTGTTAAAATTGCCCTTAAATGAATGAATTACAGGAACATTCCACAAATACCAGCATCCTGTAGATGTTGCAATTAACTGCGATAGTGACTGACAGACTGATCAAGTGTGAGATGTTATTTGCCCGTCTTTGACGTCACATCTTCTAATTCAGAAGGTTTTGTAGGTTTAGGATAATGCAAGGAAACCGGCTGAATTGAGCAGATTCCAATTGCAGTAAACATATAGAACCATGGACTTAAACTTGCCGCATGCAGGGAAAGAAAAAGGGCCGTCTATCATTGAAATCTTGTTGAAAAGCAACGCGACAGTCTATCCGAGAAATCCCGAGCTATTGCGTACCACCAGGTGCATCACTTTCTGCATCATGTGAGCACGTGGTTTTGTTTCAACCAGAATATGAACGGAATTGCGACGTCTTTCCGGAACGGTTCTCTGGCCTCGATCAAACAACGCTGGAGTTACGTCGTACAAAGTGTTAAAATGTTTAAAGGCTTTTGTGTAATCCCAGGGCTATAGTCGCTGGGCCGCAAGCCTCCAGTGAAATTTGTGAGGGGCGAAAGTATGCTTTAGCCCCCCCCCCCCCCCACTTTCTGCTGGGTGCCGATTTGGAAGAAACAAAACGTCATGATGCAGTACACAACGGTGCCGCCAGAAAGTGGTAATTGAGGGGAACACAACTGTGCTGGCGGAATTTTTAGGTCCCCTAATGGCAAATTCAATCGTTCTATACAGAGGCTACACAGAAAGCAGGGCCTTTTCAAAAGAAATTTTAACTGGGCGGGGGGGGGGGTTACCTAAAAGTACCATCATGGCACTATAGCTAGCGGAGCATCAACGTCGCCGGGTTTGCGCGAGAATATGTTTACCAAAATGTCTCCTAGAAATGACACTTGCAATGGCTAAAGTGTAATCTAAACTACCTCTCAGAATGCAGAAAATGACACTTGCCAGGCCTAATAGATTAACATACACCTGCATTCACCGATAAAGAAAATAGCTTTACACCATTCCCCAAGATGGTTATTGTAAAGCCAATACCGACGTCTCGACGAACCCTGCAGCCCTGATACCACTGACATCGTTGCCAAATTTGTATTTGAAGAGAGTAATCTGTCAGTCCGTAGGGAAACTTTTGCCTTTGTATGGCACAAAAATATCTAGCTATGCCACAGACCTATCTCAACCACGAACAGATCAAAGTAAATTTAGGAGGTTTTTATTTTATTTTACAACTTGTGGGCAATTTTCTGCTTCCATCCGGCAATTTTTGGGTGAGCCAGACAGCAGAATACTTCGTTGTTATCTCTAGGTCTATTCGAAAAAAGACATGTGGACTTCATACCAACGATTGCTGCTTCTGTGTCAGTGTGTAGCGGCCTTTTAAACCGTCGCCCTTAACTGCTTAAACGACTCATTGAATTGAGCCTCCTTTGCAACTCCCTGCTTGCGCGCAGCAATATGCAGCCAAGCGAAGCACCATGACAAGGGGGTGGAAGCAGAATCCGAACTGCGCAGAAGATTCGTCCGAAATGGGTTGGTATTGATTCAAAAAAAAAAAAAAAAAAAAAAAAAACATTGGTTGTAAAGGTAGTGTGTACAGAAAGGGTAGGCCTAACCTTTCCCGTGCTCCCACCTGCCTATTTGGCTACGGGTTTGACCCTATGGTTAAACCGTATTGACTGATCGACATGTGGATTACATTGGCTTTTTGGTAACAAAGGACCATCTGTACAGGGACTTGTCAACAAGCGGGTTTCATATAAGCGTGGGATGCTTTTTGAAAGTGGGGGCGGAAGTGAATGTTAGTGATCAGTGCCCTGGGGGAGAGGTCTAAGGGGGTCCCCTCCCTCTTGGAAATTTTGTGACTATTTAAAGTGCCCTAGATGCAAAATGGTGCAATGTTTGTCAAACTTTGAAGTAATTTCATCCTATTCAATGCCATATTTTGGCAGCATGCTATCCAAAGTGAGGTCGCTACGATGCTATTACGGTTTCCCCACCAATCAGAGGTTACGGTGCGGTCGCCTCCTGCCCCCTTTTCCTGCGCCTATGGGTTTCTCTGCTACCACACGCATGTATTTAGTAATTATAATCATCCATTAGTAGAAATCCTTGCCTCGGAGAGGTAAACTGCAGCCTTCACCCCTCCCCCCCCCCCGGAAAAATGCAGGTATATCACTGACACTGGAAGACACCGTGTGCTATCTTCTGATGCTGTAGTCGACTTGAATATCTGCAGGTATCCGTCTAAGAGTACCACAACACTGTTCCCTTATTACGAGTTAGACATCATAGATATGTCTGCCGTATACATTCCAACCTTTTGGGGACGGTTGGCAGCGACTCTATGCTTACCAGGAAATTAAAAGTTAGCATATAATAGTTGTGTAGTACACGGTCGACCTGACGGTGGGAAGAACCTTATTTAAATACAATGCGGCCACTCAGGCTATTACGGATCTGAAACAGAAAGGTCGAAGGCGTTAATGGATCGCTAGGCTACAGTCAACATTCATGACTATTACAAATCTGATTAACAAACATTTTTAGCTTCGTTACTGTAAGGGACCTATGTTGACGTTAAACAGCATACGGTATACTGGTATAGCCTGGTCTTATACAAGACTTTACATAGGTCGTACATCAGTCTGTTGAATGGTGTAGTCTTGCCCGAGACTCTGTAGCACGAGTCCATGAATCCATGACAGCGTTAAAGTGGGGACCCGTTATCTGGTTATAGTGAACCATTTTGGGATACGTTTTAATATAGTGCAAAATGTCTCTTCACTGTAACCTGATAACAGAGAGTGGATGCACAATGTCCCCATAGACAACCTAAACTGCAGCCGAGGTTTTTTCGTAGGTAGCGAGGGGGAAGTATGAATTATTCCTGTCATCTTTGTCCTTGCTCATTATCATTCACCTTGGTGTACAGCAAATTCAGGGAATTTATTGACAGGAGCAATTCCTGAGTTGGGATATAAAGGTATAGTAATTCAAATTAGGCTGACTGCATTCTACGGCCTGAGCGAAGTTTCGAGATAAATGGTAAAACGGTGTGCCATGCATGCAAGCCTTATCACAATCCGGACACGTTTTGTACTGAGCGGAAAGCAATGTTTCCCCATAGACAACATAAATGCGTTACAGGGCGACGAATCCCTCCCAGACAGTAAAACTTCTCGCAAATTAGTTTACTTTTAGCACCCCTCCCACCCCTCTGGTAGACCTCCCTGCCAAAGCTACAGTGGTCTGCACTGAGTTTCAGTTGCTCAAGGCCATAGTAACAATACTGTGCGTGAACTTACCGTAATTGGGAACACCGTTGACTGCTTAGGGCGTTTTTGACTGACCAAAGTGAATCTACTTTTTTGAATAAATGGCAAACAAAGTGCAATCACCGCTTGTATATGGTTTATTTTTCGGTGATGCTATAGCTCATTTAAGTAACTCTGTATTTGCGCTTTTTTGGCCTATAAGAGTGGACGATATTAACCTACTAGGGCTTTGAAGCCATCTATAGCGGGCTGCAATAGTCAAGTGGGGACGACAGGGGCATGGTCCCTCGTCGGGGAAGACTGCCGCCCCCGCCTGGGAAATTTTCTATTTAAGTTCGACGGGTGAGTAAGGCTACGGTACTGAAAATACGGCCAGTCGCCTCACACAATTTACTTGATTTTCTAATTTTCCTCACTAGACAGGCTCAATTTTTCACATTATCTTTAAATGAATGTAATAGTGACCCAAAATTTTCAGCCCTATTCTCGCGCCAAAAGGTTGCTCTCCCTGTTTTTGGGCGGGGCTATGTCAAAGTTCCCAGGGTCCGATGTTCCCGAGGTTCAATGTTCCCAGGGTTCGATGTTCCCGATTTTCCTAACCGTAACCCTAATAACCTAGCTCTAACCCTACACCTAAGGAAAATCGAACCTGGAAACATTGAATCTCGGGAACACCGAACCTTGGGAACATTGAACCTCGGGAACATCGGACCTCGGGAACACCGAACCTTGGGAACATTGAACCTCGGGAACACCGAACCTTGGGAACATTGAACCTCGGGAACACCGAACCTTGGAACATTGAACCTCGGGAACACCGAACCTTGGGAACATTGAACCTCGGTAACACCGAACCTCGGTAACACCGAACCTTGGGAACATCGAACCTCGGGAACATCGAACCTTGGGAACATTGAACCTCGGGAACATCGAACTCTGGAAATAACGAACCTCTTAATCATCGACAACTATTGAAATAACCCTTACTCCAAATCCATATATGGCTTTATATCTGGATAGATCTGGCTAAATAAAGACTTTATGTGGATATATCAAGCAAGATATAACTTGATAAAGACCAATGCCAGATATGCAAATCAAGCTTTATATGGCCATATCATATCAAGCCAAGCAAAACTTGATAGAAAACGAATGTCAGATATGCAAATCAAATTTTATATGGCCATATCAAGCCAGATATAACTTGATAAAGCACAACGCCAGATATGCAAACCAAGTTTTATATGACCATATCAGGCCAGGTACAACTTGATAAAGACCAATGCCAGATATGCAAATCAAGCTTTATATGGCCATATCAAGCCAGACAAAACTTGATAGAAAATCAATGCCAGATATGGAAATCAAATTTTATATGGCCATATCAAGCCGGATATAACTTGATAAAGACTAATGCCAGATATGTAAATCAAGTTTTATATGGCCATATCAAGCCGGATTTAACTTGATAAAAGACCCAATCTCATGCCAGATATGCAAATCAAGTTTCATCAAACCATATGCAACTTGATAAAAAAACCAATGCCAGATATACGCAAATCAATTTTTATATGGCCATATCAAGACAGATATAACCTGATGAAGACAAATGCCATATATATGTAAATCAAGTTTTATATGGCCATATCAAGCCAGATATAACTTGAAAGAAATCCATGAAAGATATGCAAATGAGTGTTTGGTTAGTTTTTTTATATTTTGCTTTCAGTTGATTCTGGAATTTTACTTGTTCCACATTAAGACATGTATTGGATACAGGGGCACCTACCTAGACATTGTAGTCACTTACTGGGTATACTTTTTCTATTTTCTAATACTGCAGTATACTAACCAAACTTATACAAATGATTTGTGTATTTGGGCGGAGCCAGAACCTAAAACTTTATTTTCCATGATTTGTCACGTTAGAAGTAAAATATTCACCAAGCAGCGGGCAACATATACAGTCAAATACATAACGAAGTATAAACAAGAAGCACAACATTTTTTTCGTTCACTATTATGAAGGATGTCGACTTTTAATTCAACCTGCCAATTTAAGTAAATATCTTTAGAGCTCCTACAAGCAGTCATTGTCGTTATCTATAGGGATTATGGACTAAAAGTCTAGCTATGATTCATAACTGAAACAGATAACTGGTCCAGATAAAATTTTATCTGTTCCAGATAAAGTCTGAGCCAGATAGAATTTTATCTGGTCCATATATGGTCTATATAAAATTCTGACTCATATCTGGAGTAGGCCTTTATCTGCCCATTTTTTTATTTGGCCAGATATAAATTCCAGATCTGGTGCAGATATCAAATCCATATCTGTCCCATATATGGAATTTTATATCTGGCCCATATATGGATTTTGAGTAAGGGAATGCAAAAACGGGGAACATTGAACCTCGGGAACGTCCAAAATTTGGGAACATCGAACCTTGGGAACATCGAACCCTGGGAACATTGAACCCCGGCAACATCGGGTAGACCCCTTTTTGGGGGCAACCTGTTGCACTTGTCACGCAACTTCAGGTTGCTGGCCATTCGTCGGAGAGCTGGGGGTCCCTTTCGGACAAATCCTCGTACCACCCCTTAGTTACTGGATGGCTGCCATAGTTTCTGGAGGACCGCACTCTGCCCACTCGTGATATACCAATGATGCAGCCTACATGCAAGATGGTTTTTGCGTGAAAACCTGAATTAGCCTACGTCTGGCGTTTCACAACAATATTACTACCGCTCTGATGCTTGCCCGCTTGGCGGACGTGTATTACTCCTGCACCTATACTGGCTGCACTTTTATGTACGTCAAAAGAGTATTTACATATTCGACACCTGCTATGAAGGTAAGGCTGATGTGGCCACATGGCCCGTTGAACCTGCAGAAAACTCTCATTTCAGACAACCTGTAGGCTACTATTATTGATTATTTTGTACAGCTTCAAACGGAAATAAAGTTGAAAGACGCTTATGACTGATCTAGTGACAACTCCCTGCAGTCTTATTTATCTCTGCCATAGTTAATATTCGTTGTAAATTTCAAAACACACACACAGTCTGGAGTCTCATATTGAAACACCAGGATTTCTCTGACCGTTTTATTTAGGGACGTTATCTTTAGAGTAGACACTTGTTGCGCTGTCGACATGCACTTATTATGTCAATGACAGGCTTAGTTATTCACATGGTAAGTGTGAACGTATTCGCACTCAAGGATGAAGCTTCCGTAAAAACCTCTTTCAATTTGCATTGCTGCGGAGCTGCTATTTGTCAATTGTCACACTCAATAGACCCTCCACAGCCGAGTTTCACGTTAAATTCATTGAGGAATCTGCGCACTGAGTGTGGTATTGCTTTGGATGTATTATTTTGAAACCATATTCTGTCAAAAGAGGCTGCCCTGGTAATCATACGTGCATCGATATAAGTTATTTTGCACTATTAATCTGCATAAAGAGTAGTTTCGGTTTGTGAAGA
Source organism: Holothuria glaberrima (assembly GCA_009936505.3). Lineage (NCBI taxonomy): Eukaryota > Metazoa > Echinodermata > Holothuroidea > Aspidochirotida > Holothuriidae > Holothuria > Holothuria glaberrima. The sequence continues at coordinate 7,509 of WURT03643589.1, read as the reverse complement.
AAACCAGATCGCATATTACAGACTAGCCATGTGAAGGAGACGAATGACACTCCCAGATCATGCAATATAGCCTATTTATACTAACGTAGTAGTTTGTATGCCTTTGAAGGACAAAATGATTTGGAAGGCAATTTTGTTGGTATTCATTTTAGCCGTGTTACAGCACCTTTACAGACTAGCAATGATGATGGGTTATCACAAAATGGTCTACATCCACTGGCCAGGATCTTGCCGGAACGTCAACCCTGTACATACGGGATCAGAGGGCCTGACAGTTACCGGTGACGGTGTCGCGTTTATTAGTTCAGGTGTGAGACCGCGAGTTTGTGAGAGCGATCCCATTGATCCCCGCATTGACGACTTTCAAGGCAGGATCTATCTTTTTGATTTTAATAAACCGGACGAGGATGCTCAGGAACTGAAGTTACCAGAAGAAATTTCCCAATTGAACTTCAACCCACATGGTATTGACAGCTGGTTTGACCAGGAAAACAGGATCACTTACCTTTTCGTTGTGAATCATCGTCCAGATGGGGACGCTGTGGAAATTTTTAGATTTGAGAAAAGTTCGACATCTTTGAAATATATTCGCACAGTGCAAGAACTGGAATTCAGAAGTTTGAATGATGTTGTCGCAGTTGGTATGCAGGAATTTTACGTTTCTAACGATGGATATAATCAGAATTGTTGGAAGACAATAGAGTCACTTCTTCTTTTAAATTGGGCATCGTTGGTTCATTTTGATGGGGCCAAAGCTAAGCAAGTGGCAAAGGGGTTGGCACTGAATGGCCTGAGCCAATCACTCGACGGTAAACATATTTATGCCACGAGCCCACTGGAAAGGACAGTATACACGTATCGCCGAGGCGAAGACGGTATGCTTGAAATGGTCCATCATATTAACGTTGATACAGGCGTTGATAATATTTTCGTGCACCCTAAATCAGGGGAACTTTGGATAGGCGCACATCCGCAAGGACATTCCTTTTTGAAGCACACTGAGAACATCGACCTGCTGTCACCTTCTCAAATAATTAGAATTCAACCGTTGGGTCCTCCGGAAAACCCCCTTGAAGCTTTTAAACTGTTTGACCCATTCTGCGATAATGGGAAGCTCATATCAGGGTCCTCTGCAGCTGTTGTGTATGGAAATAAACTTTTAATTGGATCAGTCTTCCACAAACTTGCCTTATGTGAAATGAGAGTGCTAAACTACTGATGCTTTATCCATGCAGCGACATCCGCCAAAGGAACCACCGAATCGCAAAGCTCTTCTGTGGCGTGGACCCAGGGACCTGCATGAGATAGTTTCTTCGTCATATGAGGATTGCGGTTCAGGGGGTCATCATGAATAATTTCCTCCAGAACCATGTGACTTTGGGGCATTGCTTTCGTTCGTCATTTGGGCCGTAGGCTGAACCCCCACCTCTCCCACTTGGTCGTCCCCTCGACGGATAGGGATTGGACGAGAGCAGGGCATGGGTCCTTTCGAACAGTTGGAGTTGTTCCAGGTACACATCACTCACCCCTTCCTCACAGAAGACTACAGATCTTCACAGACATTTATATGGTTCTTGATTATATCACTGTGAGGCACCTATTATACGTTCAAATTGCTTTGTCCATGGCTTATAGCTACGTTAGGGTTTACCAATACACGCCTGCCTCGTTAACCTCTGAGCACTAGTCGAAAAGAGAAGGCGAAGCTCGCCGGTGTTCATCCACGCTCACTCTGGTATAGGGTCGTCGATGAGTCAAATGGCTTCCTGACCCTCAAACGTTAAACTTAAAACTGGTTACAAACTGAGCCGTAAAACCTCATCTAACTAACTACCGGTAGCCGTTAGCGTTTACCGTACTCTAACGTGCAGTAGCCCCTATACTTGTGGAGTACAATCTTTTCATGTGTTTTCCCTAAACGATAAAGTCACTGAACCGTGTCCCAAACTGTGATCAATATTTTACTGTTGTAGGGTGATGTGATACTGTATTTAAGTTGGAATAAGGAGATTGATTTTTCAGCCGGTGAAATACATATTCTTATAATTTTAGTTTGTAGGTACTTTGTAATAGTTCAACGTTTTAAAAAAAGAATTTAAAGGACTAATCTTCTATATCTTCTAAATCTTCTAGAGATCTTCTAGATGGTTCAGAACATGATCACGTCACCTCGTTGAAGGCTAATACTTACATGAATGGTGTAGGACGCTATTCTCAGCTGGTTGGCGGGGGGTCAACGAAAGTTGTTCCGCGACCGTCGTCCCGGAGGAGGGGTTTAAGGGGAGGGTGTGTCCCCTTTCCCTTTGAGAAATTTTTATATATTTAAGGGTCTTTGTATATGTAATTTGATGCGACAGAGCCTTTGCATGTAGGTAAATTATGTAAACAGCTGTTATAAGTCCATTATGATTGAGTCACGGCATTTTATTCAAATTGCAAGTAAACTTTGGTGCAAGTCAGTTTGGCGCGCAAACGAAACTTTGTAGAATTAGCATCAAGAGCGTCAACAGCTTCCGATCAAAAGTGTGTGTGTGCGCGGGGGGGGGGGGGGAGGGGTTGAGCTTTTTCGAATTTGATTTCATTTAACCAGCTATTGTAAAGAACGGAATCACGCATGTGCTTTCTACTTTCTTTAGGGGTCTGGCGAGTAAGTGGAAGGGCAAACGATATGATATCACCACTTTCAGAAGAGTAGAGCAGAGCAAGCAGAGCAGAGCAGAGTATAAGTAAACTATTGAATCCAAAAGAAGGAAATTACATGTCTGCGATAAAAGGAGTCAGAAGTAAAAAGTGGTTAAGACATGTCACTCCGCCCTTAAAATAATAATTTGGACAATGAAAGTTTCAATATTTGCTTAATTGTTTTGTAAACAGGCCAGTTTTTATCTGGTGTTTGGAAATCTCAGGGGCAGCTGCCTCCTTATAAACCGTAGTTTCAGTTTCAGTTTATTAATCAGTCAATGTACAGTAAAACACATCGAAAATCAGAACGTTCCTCGAGCTCCGGTTCAACAAAACATTAACATAAAAACAGACAATAAAAACAATGAAACAGCACTAAAAAAAAAAAGAAGAAAAAAAAAAAAAAAACTATGATTAAACAATTTTACAGCTACTGGGAAAAAAACTATCCGTAAAACGCCTATTGCCTAAGAAGACGGCGATTCGAAGGTAAGAAATTAAAATAACATAAGCATGGTGAATCGCATCTTTCATGATTTTTTCTATTTTCTTTGTAGTTCTCTCTAAATAAATCAAATCTAATGATGGGAGGGTTGTACCGATGATTTTTTCCGCAGACCGAATCACAGAAGAAAGTTTGTTGTAGGCCAGGGCCCTACAAGTGTATACGAATTTAACAGTTTAAGGCACTTCAACTTCTAGAAACAGTTTTAAAGTATACATATATAAACTACAATACAAATTATACCCCCTATGATCGTCTTGAATTTATCGTCTTTTAATAGTGGTAGCATATTTCGGTAGTGTACAAATTGTAAACATTTCCATCATGTGACCGTCTTACGTAAACATTAGAAGTCTTTTGCATGTAATACAGGGTAATAGGAAATTTTGCTAACACAGACGATCGATACAAAAAATTGAAACAGTAAAATAAAGGCAATTGAAAAATACAAACTATTGTATATTTTTTACTTCATTTGATGTTTTCGTTTTAGCTAATTGAGCTGTTGAGGGAGGGAAGGGTGTAAATGTAAGTAATGGGAGGTACTTGGTGTCATTTAATTATTGATGAGATTGGAGGCTTTAGAAAGGCCTAAAATTTGAAAAGGTTTCAACTTATTGGAATTATCGAAACAACAACCGTGATGAGAAACACTGTTTTGTCAGTTTTTGAAGGATATTGAGGGGCGCGCGAAGACTGGTCGTTAGAGCTGTGCAATTATTGTGAGTAAAGGCTGTAGTTTATTTTAGGTTTCACTACCTTAACAAAAGTTGATTTCAGTGTTCAAATTGCCTCCTCAATGTATAGAATAAATTCCATCAGCTCCTCATCTCCACTGATGAAGTAAGTTGCTCGTTTTCTGAACCGAGAAGTTCAGAGGATCGTGCATGTAAAAGGATCGCGTCCGGTGGGCCAAACGTCTGAAGTAAGAAACCACCTAAACTAACCACTCTGTTATTGTCTTAAAGTTGGAAATGACCATCTTTTCAGAGTGACAATCCGTGGGATCAGTTATCTCTCTATAAAATAGACTTGTCATTTTTCATTTCACCTTTTTTATATTTTGTAGCGAATGGAGAAGAAAGCCTGGTAGTATGCTATCTAAGGCAAGTAATAGGTCAAAGGTTTAGTAAATATATGCCAGTTTCTGATGGATGGAGCCGATAAGAAGGTGGTTTCCCTTTGCGGTCGCATTAGCTGATGACGATAACAGATAACCATCATCCGAAAATACGTCATATACTTTGTATGTTTCAAACGGACGGTCCTTGGGTCCTAATGGACGAACTCGTAAAACGAAGGACGGTGCCCAAACGTCAATATTCATGAATGCTTCCAGCAGGCGATGCGCTTTCGGTGCGCATCCACACCACAAATCCCCGGTCTCTGGGTTGTAGAAGATGTTATCGATCAGGTTTCCAACTACTACCTCTTGATGAAAAGTCAAATCGTTAGTTTCCGCACATCGTTCGTATATCGTTATCGAGGAAGAAACGAAAGGAGAAGTTATGAAAACGAACCGTCCGTCGCTCGACATGTCCATTCCGTTGTACTCAAAAGTTTTTCCAAGCACGGTGCGCATTTTCTTACCATCGAAGTTGACAACCGACTCCCAGGGGAGGTTAAATAACCGCTCGAACAATCGGAAAGATGAGAATCGAAAGTATCCGTCGTTCGTGGCATAAAATGAGTCGAGACCTGTGGCGATGACGTCATTCAGACTCGTGAACAACGGGTCCTTTACACACTGAAGGTGTTCGACTACCGGTTCCGCGACGGTTCCTTTCAATTTAAAGATCTCTACGGTATCCCCCTCTTTACGGTGATTGACTACGAAGAAATGGATGGCACTTTCAGTCTCCCATACACTGATTTCTTGAGGAACTTGAAATCAAACTCTGCTTTGAATTTGAGTTCAACTGCATTTTTATCCGGTTTGTTGAAATCAAAAGCATAAAGTTTTCCCTCAGCTTCGGACATTCTCGTATCAGTGATCTCTCCCCTATAAGCGATGTCGCAACCAGAGGTAACAACTGCCAAACCTGACTTGGTAAGGCCAACATCTTCGGCGCCATGTTCGATCGGTGGCACAGTTCTACACGGTCCTGGCCAGTGATTCCAGACTGTGATATGGAACCCCATCAACATGACCGTCTTAAAAACATGTCTCGCAATGACGAGAAATAATATCACCTTGAGGATTTTGAACAGCATGATGTTACTTACGCGAATGTGCCAGCTATGATATTATAAACAAGAATGGAGTTTTCATTACACGAACCCTATCACAGTTGTAAATCGCAGTGTAAACAGATTATTAGACCAGCACCTTGAATTCGGTAGTTGAACTAATAATATACGGTACTACATTAAATAAACTGATATTGTATTTAATCCAAACGATGATGTTTAACAACCTAATTGTCTTAGGGCCAAGAGATAACCTGTGGATAAATCGACCGCTGCAGATACTCGACAAAGTCTTTGACAGGGGTGGCACCAGGATTTACCCGACAGGGGCCAGCAACCCAAAGCCTTCCCCGCGTAGCGGACTGTTTGCTCGGCTTCTCTGTTTCCCAAACCAGGGATATAACTGAACAAGGAATATGCCGTACAGCCTGCTACGTAGGCAACCCGAAGCCCAAAGGTGACGAGTTTCTGAAAGGATGTCAAACGTAAGATTTTGGGGGCGCGAAGATAAGTTTGAAATTTGGGGGGTTTTACTGAAGACGATTTCAAAAATTGGGATTTTTTTTTTTGAAGAAAATGTAGATTTAGAAGAAAATTGGAAAGGTGGGGTATTCATTCAAAAGTCTGCCCTTCTTAAGAGCAAACTCAATCAGATAGTCGGGGACTGACTGTCATTGGGGTATCATATCTTATTGCAGTAAGACTCTGACGAAATTGAAAAATTTTCCCTCATGGGGGCAGCCTTCTCCGTGATGGCCCCTTTTCCCACGCTAGCCCCCTTTCTAGGTCTTTGCATCACCCATGGTATAAACCTTCGAGGGTACAAAATGAAGTCTAGTCTTGGTAATGAAGTAGCCTACGGCGGTAGTTTTGTCTGCTTGGAAACGCGGTGCTTCACAACTTAGACACGAACCGCTAGGGGGCATAGCTGCACCGGGACTGGTTATACGGGCTGCAGCTCTCCGATCCACTACGTATAGCAATATAACCGAAAAAAGTACATACATACTTTTCCCTATAGCAAGAATTGCTTCTGTATGTGACTAAACACCCCATGTACCCCACATAAAATACTTTTGTAGAATACTTAATGCATGACTCACTGTTGTAACCTAAATCTATGTCGTCGGAGCAGTCTGTGCTCACTCATTTCCAGGAAAAGCCCCGGACACCATGCCTCTGACCATTGAGCTGCTCTGAAGGTGCGCCAACCGCTATTGACTGATTGAGCAGTTGGTTCGGTTCCTTTCACACATAATACCCCAGGCTCTCCGCTTTTGAAAATCTGCGCCGTTGCTATCAGTGGCGTAGCTACGGGGGGGGGGGCGTTTTGGGTGCCTAGGGGACCCAGTGTTCCCACGAAATCTCAGAGCCCCCAGCTCGGAGATCCCCTTCAGTCCCTAACAGAAAACTCTGGCTACGCCAATGATTACTATACAGAGTCATGAGAAACTTTTGGTCGCTTTTACAGTATATTTAAATTTAATAACAGTAATAAAACATTGGCTGTCCTTGCCTCTATGTGGGCTAGTGACTGATTGACGTGACAGGAAGTGTGTAAGTTTCACAGTCAGTCACATATCAACAATAATTACTTTCTTGTTTCTTATCGAGGGGGGGGGGGGTTCAAAGATTTAAGGTTCACAATGCTTCCGTTACATTAATCCATCGTTTATGTCGTATCCTCAGATCGTCTTGTACAACGCAGTGGAAGTAATCACTTCTTTCCTTTAAGGCACTCTAATCTTACCCCAGACAGTAACAATTCTCCCAACCAAATTAGCTTTTAGCTCCTCCTCCAATTCTAATCCGAACGTCCTGTCTTAGTACACCTCTTAGACAGCCACAGTAGCCTGCCCTTAGTTTAAATATTGCTCGGGAAACATTTTCAAACACATTGGGATTAATTGTGAAAACAGCTGATGGTACCATTTGTTGACCAACCACAGTGCCGTCGGAAGGTATTTTCGATTGGGGGGGGGGGATGACTTGTGCATGTTGAAAAGATGGAGTGTAGGTACGCTACGCGCCACCATGGGTTGGCGCGTAGGAAAGTTTTGAAAAAGTGCCTCCCAGATTGCAGGAAATGGCCCCAAAAGTGAAAATGTGGTGTATTTTTTTGTTTGACGTTT
>WURT03643578.1:8810-19718 GCA_009936505.3 Holothuria glaberrima | reverse complement strand
TCTGGGGTCACCATAGGTCAAAAAGGAAAATTTCCCAATTAAGAGTTCCCAAGATCTTAACCTGAGGTCACCACAGTCCAAAAAGTAAAATTCTCCAAGACTTCCCAAGACCTTCATCTCGGGTCACAATGGGTCAAAAAGCAAAAATTTTCAAGAATTTACAAGATCGTCATCTGAGGTCTGCAAAGGTCAAAATGCAAAATTTCCCAAGAATTCCTAAGATTAAATATGAACACAAAACTGTATTTTTCCAACACCTTAAGATAGCATTTTACCAGTGACTGAAAGAAATGGGATAATATGGCATTATTGCGAATAAAACATATACAGTATGCATCATCGAAACCTCAATGCATTTTTGCATTCTGGTTAAAATGTTTGGATTCCTCCTAAAATAAGGCTTTATATACAAATTTCTGACATATCCATTGACATATCTGCCATCATAATTTGAGGGTATTTTTCAAATGTGTGAGCAATTTGAAGGGTTACTCATGTTCCAAGTATCTGAACAATGAAAGGAAATATTTGTGCTTACATTGCTTCAACATGGCACAGATAGAAAACAACTTGATTATTAAAGAGCAAGTCTCGTCGTTCCAGACAGTTCCAGTATTCCCAACTAAGCAACTTGTAGCTCCTCCCACAAATGTGTAAAAGTTTCTCCTTGTCCAGACACAAACCCTTTTTTATTGCTCTAAGGCCATGTCCTGGGGAGCATACAAGGTTATAGTGTGTAATCCAAACACTCTCTCTGTAGTGTGTGGATTGTGCGCTATTCTGCATCTTTTGAATTTTCAAAGTTTTATGTCAATCAAAGACCAGTCCCCAACTGCGAGTTTTGATACCCACACAATTGTTTGTCTTTAATTCATTCATTCTGTCTCCATATTAAACTTCTGAAATAACTCTTTTTCCCCAAACATATTACACATTGCAAGATTTATGAATATGGCATCATTTGAGAACTTGAAACTGCATGAAGAAGCTATTTATGAGCCACAAAGTATGATCTACAATTGCTTATGATTCTAGTCATGGTTTTAATAGTATGAAAATTTTCTGGACCACAAACTTTATAAGCATATTCCTTTTCTCAACAACTGATATTTGGAAATAAGCTTTTTCTTTCTTGAGCTAAAAACAGCTTCCAACACCCTTTATTTTGAAGCTTTTCTGAAGCTGTTTTACCATTTTCCGGAGCTGTTTTCAATTTTTTAAAGAAACCACTGTTCGTACAGTAGAAGTCACTACAGAGGATACAAGAATTGTCTACGTATACATTAAAAATGAGCAGATTTGGCTGAACTACTTTGAAGACTTACTGAAACACAAGACCACATGGCATTATTTTAATACACGATATGCATTGCTAGATTACACCAAAACCAGTATGGTGTAATCAGACATTTATGTTCAGGAAATGTTTTCGTGATTTTGAGATTAATTGCATCACAGGCCTGAAGCTATTTTTAGCTCCAGACCAACACCTACTTTTTCGTTTTTTCTGGAACAGTCAGGGCCATCTCTGGAGGAGCGTTTGCTCCAGAGCCCTAGACTTTTTTCGAGCCCTGATAACTGAAACATAATCCTTGTTTTTTTTTTTCTCATTTTTGTATAGGTTGTCCGTTTATCAACAATTGTGGGCCTTGCCAAAGATGTGGACCTGAAGGTGAACTTTCAACTCCCGATATAGAATGTTCAAAGAACTCTAATAATTTGTATTTGTCATTATAGTTTGGAAGAGACGAGCAACCTGATATTTAAGTTTGGATGTGTTCATTTTATGCAGTTTAATTTATATCCCTGAAATATCCTGTGAGGGTCTGACCACAAATTTGTTTTGGAGAATATCATGTGGTATGTGGTTTAATTTCCATCTGAATGTGAAGTATACTTACCATATCTATGGTCATCTGTGTTCCTCTGGTTATTTTAATGTTGTGGATTAGCCCTTCAGCTTGGTTGCCAGTTGGTATCTACCCTCTTCCCACTCTGAGACACATCTTTCTCATTGTAAAAGGTCTTCATTTAGAATGTGTGGGTCTAAACTAGATGCAGGGCTTGACGAAGGTCACAAAATGGTACAATGAGAGTTTCCTTGCGGTGCACAGACTGTAAGTAAAGAAGGATACTTAAAGGTTGTGCTGTAGTTGCTTTAAAGTTTCACAACTTTTTGCAGTCCGTAGGTTTAAATGTTGGAGAGGGGGAAGGAGGGAGTCTTGGGTGGGGGAGGGGGGGGCAAGTTGGAGGTGGGTGGGCAAGTTGGAGGTGGGTAGGAGGGCAAAGGAGGTGAATTTCCTAACAACATACTGCAGATTTGTTTGTTAACATCCTCTTAAAAGTTATGATACTGTTCAGCTCCTTTGAAGAAAATAAAGGTCATTAAAGGTATCTTTGGGCATGCAGTTGAAAGCCTATGTTCTGCAAAGTTTACAGCAACTGTGGAAATTTACGGTGAAGTGGTCTGTGACTGTCTTGAGTATTTCATGGTTGGCCTGGGGCATTTGCTTATCTTTCTGATTTCTAGAAGGATTAGGGTGCTTACCTATTCCAAGGTCAGAGCTCTCTTTTAACTGAATAAAATGATGAGTTAGAGTTGCCTTGGAATGAAAATCTCAAGTGACCATTTGTTATGTGTTTGTGCCTCATCCCCATCCCTCACAAAGGCTCACATCCTCTTGACTGCTTGCCCCATCCTCTTATGATCAAGTTTTCATTCTTAAAGAGAAGTGATGAAGTTACTCATTTCAATCTTCCTCTGTTACAAATTTTAACCATTATCAAACCTTCGGGTGAGTCATAAATGGAAGTGGCATTTACCATAATGCACTGTAACAGACAAGTAATTCGTGCTTTGTCTGACTTCTTCCATATTTCTGATGAAATCTGTGATCTTACTATAGAATTTTGGAATTATTTCATAGTTGAAGCTATCATATATGACAACTACATTTGGTGTGTTCTGAGTTGGTAGTAATGTTTGAATGACATAAGCATACCACTTAGATTGTAAATACAAAAGAAAATATCATTTATGGGTATAGGGAGATGTAAACTTACATTATATGAAAACTGGTTCGTGCATTTTTTTTTTTTTTTTTTATTATTTTGACATAAGCTTTTGAGGAATCAGTTCCACCAAAATTGGAGGCCAGGTTCTCTTTGCAGGTTTGCATGTTGTGCTATTAGTTTCAAAGAGATTAAAAAACAGTTTTAACATTTGTGCTATCATTTGTATATTGATTGTGTAACAAATATCAACAGAGCTGCATTGTCCCAGACAGTTTAGCAGGAAACTGCTGATACTGTAGTCTTCCAGGTGATCTATATCTTTGTTGAAACATTCACAATGGGCTCATAGCCAGATAAGGTACTGAAGTGGGGGAGAGATAAGCTTCTGGGGGGGGGGTTGACAAAAGTGCCCCCCTCTCCCCCATTCTTGGCTGTGGGCCTGATTCATGCCCATTGATGTTACTTGGTAAAACGATGTTTTTTTTTATACTTGCCTAAAATTTGATTGAAGCTGGTGGGGAAAGTAATGTGGCATGTTTTTTTTTTTTTTTGACCTCAGCATGTTTTTGTGCAGAAGGTAACATTTGGCAGGGGACAAGAGCAGTAACATATTAGTGGAAACAAGTGGGGGAAGGGGGGGGGAAGTGAGTGACAGATTGTAAGTTTTAAAAACGGTATTCCATGAAAGCACAAATTGCTGAAAAGTTTCAGACGAACTTTACAGAAACAAGCTTTTGGCCCTGTATGCATAGCACAAGTAAAGAATGAATCGTACAGATATAAAGCGTGGCCCTTCTTTCATGTCATTTGTAAGTTAGCTATGAACTCTGACTTGACAAAAACATTCATTCAAATACTATGCCAAACTGAATTTTCCAAAGTTCATAAGTAGTCATACATTTTTACCCATTAACAGTCTGGTACACAAACTAAGTTTACATTCATACACCAATAGGAATGTACTTTTCAGGGTTTGAAAATAAATTTGTAAAACCATCTCTTTGACTTTTCATTGTCATGTTGTGATAGTGTTGTTGTTTACCACAATCTACTCCTTTCTCTTGCTCTCCATCCACAGCAACCCAAAATACTGGTGCAGTGTAATGAAAGGGTATATGCATGGGCAGTGATCATGCAATATTTCAGAAATGGCACATTGACTTTGATTTTTCACACAGTAATTTTATTTGAAAATTATTTGAAAATGGGGACATGCCCCCTCCCCAATAGTGAGAACAAATCACTGCCAATATATGGGAAGATGAAGTTGTCTCAACCCTACTTTGAAGGGAAGTACTGTGTATGTGGTAGAGAAAATCCACATACTTTTAGTCCTTACTACCATGAATAATTGATTAATGAGGATCCAGTATTATGGGAAGGTGGGTAACTTTATTTTCAAAATGTAAAACTGGCAAAGAGGAATTCACTGTTTATTAATAATTTGGTCACAACCATCCTACTGTAACTTTGGTAACATTTTGGTGAAGTCAAGCTATTGCCAGAGTTTATCAGGCTGGTTTGATCATGGTAAAAGCTATTTTCCAGTACATTCTACTTCAAAAGTATCATTTGTTTTACAATACAGAATTGCATACCACAGGTAAAGCAAGGAGTTACCCATGTCATCTTGTATTACAGTTTACAGTACCTAGGTGTATTCCAGTCCTGACATGCCAGTGTATATGATAGTGGGGAAGAACGTTATGCTGAAAGCCAGTCTTGAGCCACTTTCCACTGAAGCCCATTCCATGTCATTGCCAAATAGTTGTGCTCTATAAAGATCTGAGCTACCCTATGATGTAGCCAATCATGATCTTCAAACCTTCAAGTCCAGACACAGGTATATTTGAATTGAAAGGAGGCAGCATTGTCCAGCAAACATTGCTGGCTGTGACTTGTTCCTTATGGGGACTGCACTCTGTTCCATCATGTATTTGTTCCAACTTCTCTATATTCTGACAAGGCTACATTGATGTCAGTGTTAGGATAAGGGTTAGGTTAGGATGAAAGTATTACTGAGGGTTACAAGTGTTGGAACTTAAGACACAGGAATAAAGAGGTGTAACTGTTGCAGATGTGTATGAAATTGACAGTTATTTTGCAAGTGGTTCTTTTCAAAGCATTTGTACATGTACATATTACTGTTTTCTAAGTGGCCTGAACAAATGTAAAATGCATCACATAGGAAATACTAAAATAGCCTGTCAATTTGCTCCAAATCCACATTTTCATGTGGGTCTACCATGGGTAACTACAGGTATTTTGTGTGAAAAATTTTCATTGGACATTGACACAGTTCAGCTAGGTAGCAAAATCTACCAAAGATCTTACATGAAGTTGAAAACAAGAAAATGTGTATCACCTTCTGATGATGATGACCCATTACTCAAGTCTGCCATGTTTTCACCCATGAAACCTGATTTCTTTTGATTTTGATGCCAATTGCTGCTTTCCTTTGCTATTTGACATTTTTCTTTCAGGGGCTGTAGTTTGTTTCTACTTTGCCAACATTGTTGAAGGATGTGCCTGATTATTGCAATACCTTGCACAGGATAGCCAGACAAGTACATTTGTACTAAAACTTGCCAACAATTGTCCAGTAATGTTTTACAGTGAATATTCCGACATCCAGAAGTGCTGTATCAACATCAAAATGACCCCTCTTTCCTCAGAACCATTGCTATAGTATTGCTGAAAAAGTTAACATTTCCCACCCAGGACAGCATACACCACATACTCTACTCCTGTGCTACGTAATGTACCAAGTGGCAAAGCATTTGATATAGAGTACAAACTTGGCCAATCACATAACACTCCTTCAGCAGTGGCACCTGCTAAATTTTGTTCACTCACCACAATTAATGGGAACAACTTATTGCTGTGAATAAACCATTACACACTCAGACTAAATGACTGCTGGCCAAAAAACGAAGCATGATCGAATGAAACATGCAATAGCACATCTTAGAATTATATTTTCTTTCATTTCTTCACTTAAAAAACAAAGATATCCGATATTATTACTTGTTGAGAATACATCTTCATTGTATCATGAAAGCATTTATGAAAGAGGTACACAAATGGAATGGGTGTGGAAGTCATAAATGCCCACAAATCTGAATCAAAGTATTGCATAACATGAATAATTTGACAAAACTACTACACAGCCATATACAACCATTCTTAAGGTCATCCCAGGTTCCTAGCCTAGGATTTGAAAAAGAGGGCCTGTCCATTGCATATACTTGATCCAGGCCCTACCTACCTATGACAGAGCCCTAATGATCCATGAAGGGTAATTCACAGAACTGGCTGGAAATGAAATCTGTCATGCTGAATACCTTCTAGGATGGCCTTAACATCTTTATGAATTAACACCAAACAAATTTTGCATCATTACAATGTGCCAATGAACTGAATACATTGATACACCAATTGGTGGTTAAAGCATTTCAAATTACTCACCTCTAAATCACAGAAGTAAGGCTCATATTTTTTGATGGACATATAAGTCTTATAATTGACTGAAAGTATGCATAGCCATACACCACTGAACTACCTATAACAACAGACCCACAATGATTCACCATTTATTCAATTAAAATGACACAGCTGAAGAAAAGCAGTTCAACCCATAGTCACTCTGGTAACTGATGACATTGGATAAACTGATGTAAATATGGGTAATATGGTTAATGACCTATTTGGACTTAAGGTTTAAAAGGTGAGTAACAGCTGGTCTAATTTTTGACAAGAGTGACTTAAGGAAGGGTTTTAATCCAAAGAAAATCCTCTATTTTCCCATCCAAACTGACCTCTGAATGAAATCGTTTGTCCACATCCGAGTTTAACTGTAGACCAAAAGCAAGCATATTGTCAAGTTGTAATTGATACAACCTTCTCAGCTTCCTTCCACAACAACATATTACATCTACCATATAACACCTTGAAGGTTTGGCAGGAGTGAAAATAAATGGCACATACTTTCAATTCTGAGGATCCTGAATTTAAACCCACTTCAAACACTCAAAGTACTATAAAGTGCATGCTTTCAAGAGTTTGAGCCACAAATCCCTTTACTGTAATTTATGTATTTCTGTAAAATATCTGATTTAACTTATGACTAACATTAAGTGTCCTTTAAGGCTTTCTACTTACTATTGCTTTATGCTCCAAATGAATGTTCCAATCTGAGCAATTTTTATTCTCATGAGGTAAATATTATTTTTAGAAGTACTGGATTTAAAATATATTATAAAGTATACTGTACTTCATCTCTGACTTCATTGTTCAAGTTATTCTATTAAAACACCAAATACTAAAAAAGTTACAAAACTATTCAGGATAAACATCCAAATTAAAGCCAGCATGATTTGCACGTTGATAAGGTCATTGGCATAGGCAAGCAGAGCAATCCCAGGGAATTATCAGGAGCATGGGATTTAATAGAACCCTTTCGCAGCCAGCCTCAATTTTTCTATTGTGCCCTTTTCAGCCAGCTAGCTGAACACTGTTCTTGACAATATTTGCAATGTAACATAACTTTTTATCTTAACTGAATTCAAAGTTGGTCTGAACAGGAAAATTGTAGAATGTACATTCCTCTACCAGATACCGCTGTTTAAAATGCAATTCGGTCAAACAAATTCAAAATGGCCGCAGATTGCCTAAATTCGCGGAACTGGTCCCTGTACTGATGTGTGATCTTCATTTACCCTGAGATCACAAATTTTGCAATGGAAAAGTATCCAATTGACAGAACCTGGATTACGATCCAGAATGTTCAAGGACATGCCATACGAATCAATTTCATCATATCTTTTCTTCGGGGCCACCTTCAGAACTTCCTACGCTGATTAAATAGTACGCACTGCTTATTCTGACTAATCCGAGGAGGCTGCCATTTTGTTTGCTCTTTATATTGTTACTAGTTCAAGTTATGAAAAAATACCAATAGCGCCACCCTCACAAATTATGCGTAGAAGCTATTCAGAAGGTCACACCAACTTCTGGGGGTATTTTAATAGCATGTTTGGTCCTTTTAAGCGTGATAGGTTGGATATGTAATAGTACGTAAGTGGCTGTGAACAGAACATTAACTTGATACGTACTATTACCTATCTGGCTGCAAAAGGGTTAAAGCCAGGCTATCAAGTAAAATGATATTGTCTTTCAAAAGCAACCTATTGTATCCCATCTGAACTGACCTTCTGAACAAAATGTCCAGATTTGAAGCTGGAATGTTGAAATTGTCACCTGACATAAGGAAGTATTTCATACCCCCCCCTTTTCCCCACCCTGTTGGATCGAGTGACATTACGATCACTAAGCACCATGAGAAGACTCTCTTTAGAAGAGTAAAGAGATCTGGTAAGAAAAGTTAAACTTTATCTACTTTCAATTTTGGAGGATAACTAATTAACTGAGGGTAGTACTGACTTAATATCATCTCCAATGACATAGTCTGCACCTTCTAAATTTTAATAAGTCATACTTTTGCATATGCATATATGAATAAGAAACAGTATAACATCTATACCACTTAAGCTTGTGACCAAGAATTTCAATCCTGTTTAAGCAAGTTTAACAAAATTCAAAACATAGTATGCAAGGACCTCCTTAATATAGTCTTACAAGTTCTACTACTGCAAATAAAAGAGTTGAGTAAACTTATGGTTAATTTAGCTATTCCATTATAAGAAAGTTTATTGCCAAAAGTTTCAGCAGCATATCGAAGCTTTAAGCTAGTGATGCATTCACTGCGAGAAGCAAAGCAATTGTTGCAAATGCTACACTAC
The DNA here is from genome assembly GCA_009936505.3 of Holothuria glaberrima. Taxonomy (NCBI): domain Eukaryota; kingdom Metazoa; phylum Echinodermata; class Holothuroidea; order Aspidochirotida; family Holothuriidae; genus Holothuria; species Holothuria glaberrima. The sequence continues at coordinate 10,902 of WURT03643578.1, read as the reverse complement.
TATTAAATGTAAGCTACCATACTTCACATTCTACCTCCCTATTCTAAGTTATATCTCTCATCATTTTAAAGCCAAGTTAAAATTTTTTGGAAAACCTCCAGAAATTAGTGTACTGAAAAAAATACTTCTACACAACATTAAATCAAACATTTATATCAGATCAAATCATTACTGTTTACATAATTATTTTACAATCACATAACTCAGCAATACATATACTGAGTTCTTACTCTGGCAAGAAGAAGCCAATCTGCAGTGAGCTAGAGCTAATACAATCTGCCATAGCAAGCCAGTGTTGGTATAAGCTACTCAAACAATTTGTCCAATCTTTCAACGGAATACTTTACTGGAACTGATGGAAATGATTAAAAGACGGCCGGACACACAGTCACACTCTGGACCTTTCAACATTCACTGATTAGGTGGATGGATTTGATAAAGCATGGTTATTTTTAAAACTTATGACACAAGACAGGACTACTTTCTCTTGCCCAACTGATGCAAACAATCTACCACTATTTTCATATCATCTGGAGCCGTCTGGCAACAGCCTCCGATGATGTTAGCACCCAACTCAATCCACTTTGGTAAAGCTGGTCCAAAGCCAGACATGAGGGAATCTCCCAAAAATCTGGAAAGAAAAATATTTTTCAAATATATTCTGTTTGTAATAGCTATGTATATAGTATTCATTAGGAAAGCTACCCTTTCAATTGTGTTTTACATCTAAATGTGTCTTGTTTTACATGTGTCTTGTTGATTAATAGATGAAATTAAGTTAGAATAACAACAACAACAATAACAACATCCGTCATAGGAATGCATAATGTATTGAGAATAAACGTCAAAATTGTATGTGGAGCCTTACGATTGAGATATATGAGCAGAGTTGGTTACGAATAATCCAGTTTCAAGATTAAATAAGAAACAAAACTCATTCACAAGGTTAGAAGTTTTAATTTTGACGTTTCTGACAAGACAATATTATTATAAACCAAACAATAGGATCACATGCCCATACAGGTTGTTCTTATTTCTACAGTAAGTTGTTCCTTAATTTCACTTCATTTGACACAAACCTTCAAAATAAGACTTTTGATCTCATTAGTAGGTGAAGGTACCTTGGTTGTATCTATAATCCAAATTTGGTTGTAGAGGTCGCAGCTCCTTTGGGGACAGAACTCCTTCAGGAGTAATGTTTGGTTTTGCCCCTTGGCTCTTTGCCAGAGAGGGGACTTTGGAAAAAGTATAACCCAAATTTGGTTGCAACTGAACTTCAAAATGTTTACTGAGACCAATTCCACATTTTCAAGCTGTTTCAACTTGACTGAATATAACCTTTGACCTCCAAAAAATGAGAAATACCCACTTTTCATCAATGACCCATATCTGAATGCAATCTGCCAATTTGCCAAAGACATATGGCCAAATTCAGTATGTTCACCAAAAGTTTGACAAGCAAGTACATCAGCACAGAGACACAAAGGAAGCAGCCATATGGAATTTTCTAACAGGTGATCTGATAAGTAACTTTTTCAGTAAATTTATGGTGCACTGGATCTTTACAGTTTTGTATTTTAAGCACAAACAAGCACATTGAGAGTTTTTTGCCAAAATGAAATCAGCCCTTCCACAACAAGCATATTATTACACTTTAAGCAGGGTTAAACTCAAGTCAGGGGGAAAGGGTTCTTGCACTCCTGGTTTAGCAGGTTCTTCATTAGGTATGGGTCATTCTAAGAGGGGAGTTAATTAATCTAACACAAGTAAAGCACCACCACTGGCACTAAGCGTATTCTGGAAATTTTGCCACAATATCTACCAGATTGTTGGAAACAACATTTCCCAAGCCTTGGACAAAACATTTAAAAATATTTACCAGTTAGTGCTTAAGTAAATGTCAGTTAAATCTACTACTATAAAACGGTAGCTGAAAAAGTTAATTTTTAGAGTTTTTTACTTTGATAAAAGAACTTCTTGGTTCACTCCAACCCTCCATCACCTTCACTCCCAACCCCTACCCCGGCCATCCACCCAGCAAACCCTATGACTGATGGGCCTTGGGATACAAGACTTAAATAAGAAAGTCACA
>WURT03643567.1:0-14808 GCA_009936505.3 Holothuria glaberrima | reverse complement strand
CAAAACGAAAGTCTGTAGTTCCCAAAGACCGGGTGGTGGAAGGATAAATCTGTCGAACTTCGAAATGTAATTAATATATTTTACAATATTAAACAAAAAAGAAGCACATGCATTATACACAGGTTTGTTTATTCGTGATTAGACCAATCGGTGACGCACGTCTGTGCACGTGTTTTTTAAATAAAAACCTTCAGCTCTGGGAGATAACTAAAGATAAACTCACCACGTATACCAACATTATATTTAAAGATCAACTAAATCCGCTTACAGCACTGCCCATTGAACCATTTACTGCCAGGATAAACCAACCACCATCAAGCAATGGTTGCAGACAAGGAACACTGCGTTCTTTTTCACGTTATCCTCCAACCCCTCCCGATACCCTACCCTGTTCCAACTTTTTTCGTCGATTGCACCTGTTCCTTTTATTTGAAATCACCGGCTGTTTTACTAAAGTATTGGGGCGTGAGCTGGCCATTCGATCTCTTCACCTTTGAAAGTTGGTCGGTGAGTCGGTTACATGGCGAAAAAATCCAGAAAGCGTGAAGTGACCGCGAAACGAACCTTGCGATTTACACATTATTTCAAGGGTAGTGTAAGGGGGGGGGGGCGAATGGAAGCTGACTATCGTATTTGGATACAAAAGTCAGGATTGTGAGAGAGGGCCTTTAACGATGTGATAAAGAAGAATCCTTATGTCAAGCAGCTCAGTCAGATAGGGTATAATTAAGTCGGTCGGCAAACAGTTGTAAACCAAATGCTGGGAAGGTTCAAACACACTCAGACGGAATCAAGATCTCGAACTGTTAGAAAGCGTTTGGAAAATGTGAAATACTTCTCAACTTTCTGTAGGACGGACACTTTCATAAAGTAAATCAGTTGTGTAGAGTATTAAAAACATTTGGGTACTCTCTTGAAGACGGGAGGTTCGTAAGTGTATCGTTTTTCTAACTTTTACCCATCTTTATTAAATTTTGTTTCTGTTTTGCTTTGTTTAGTTCTTTGAGTTTCTGTTTCTTGTAACCACACAATGAAATTGCTAACTAGCAGAAGGCAGTACAGATTTAGTGAACAAAACAGGATTATGAAGTGTCTGAAAACTCTACTGTGCTCATTATAAAAAAGCTGTATATTTTTGTTTGGAATATTGATTTAACCGTTAAATGGAATTACGGTAGTCGTGTACCTTTCAAGTTACTCAACAATGGCCAACAGTTTGCTAAGTAATTCAGGGTGCCAATGCTCTCGAATGAAAGCATTCTTGAGCCCTTAATGACTCACGATAATAAGAGTGTGATGTGTAGGGTTTAGGGGCGGCCCCTTCCCAGAACCAAAAATGTCGATTTAACTGCAAAAATGTCGATTGTGCCAACACTAGAGAATATAAAGGTTCGCCGATAAAGGGGCATGGGGGCTCGAAAGTTCTCCTAATCGATTAAGCCCTACCGAACATTTCCCAAAACTTTAAAATTAGCCCAAAAGACGTTTAAGCTATAGATTTCTGTAGGAGGTAGGGTCGGATGTGTATGCTGACTGAGAGATGAATCGTTTTAATCTCTTTGAAAGTTGTACTCACAATTTCCATGAACAGCAAAATATACTCCCATCATATTTTCGTTTTAGATACAGATACGGTGGGAGATCACTCAGAAGATGATTTTCAAAATTCATCTTTGCATATTTGTCTTGTTGCTGAATGGTCTTCTTCAGGTGACGAAGGGAGCCCCATCTAATGTATACCTTGACCCTGTCAAAGAGGGCAGGGATGCTATCCTTATCGTTATCCCCGGGGCCTACATTCGAGGAGAGGCCTACAGACCGCTTTGTGAAGAACTACAAAGACAGTCTCCACTTAGGCTGCACGTTGCGTTGACGACGGATTACTTTACAAACTTACCAAACCCTGGCGAGGTTTGTTAATTTACAAACATTTTTCGACGCTCTTGCACCATCTTTATGTTAAAAATTTAAGATTCAAAGATCAACACAGAAAAGGTGAAGTAAAGACAGTTGGAATAAACTAACATAGGTCGACGAAGCTTTGTAGTTACTATTGTTCACATAGCCTACCCGTAAATTGGGAGTATGCCTTGTCTAATTACACATAACTATACCGCAACAGATAATGTAGTCACTAAGCTTTGAATCTACGTTATTGGAAAAGATTTCCAAAATAATACTTAGACTTTACCAGTTTACCTTTGTTAGACAATAGCATGTCAAGAAACACGCCGTACCTAGGTGAGGGGTAGCACGCCCCCGGGAAGTACTGTTTGCTGTATGTTGTCGACTTAGGTCCCTTGCATTTATCAAGTATAGGATTTCCCTTTATTTAATTTCTCTACTGTATGTGAAACTTTGTGAAAGACTTGTGCAAGCCAGTTCAATGAATTTTTAAAAGTACACTAGTGTGAACTGGAGTACTTCTTACAAATAATTGGAAAGTTAAAGAGAGCATGGAATATATGAAATCTACACTTCGGCATCTGGTTTTATGATTCTGCATGCTAGGTATTGATTGCGTTGCGCGTTTAAATAGTGCTCCATGATTTCATTTAAGTCAGATATGCCATATACAGTCACTTTAAAGTTTACCTAAAGTCCAAAATTTCTCAAATATGTGTTACAATGTTACAAAACTTGAAAAAATGCATCTAAATGGTCCAACTCCCATCTTTATATGAAATTCCTGAGCTGAAATATAAAATGGTGAAGCTTATTCACTCCATTTAAAATGGTAGATTGCGCAACATCAATTGCGATGTCATTCTTGTACTACTTAAATTACCGTGATCTTTGTTTTTCTTGTTTTTTTTCAAAAGCCACTGCTCCTTTTGCCAATGTGATCACCATCTTCCTGTTGGAGGGTGACTTGGCTATACAAGCCCTCTTTGTACAACATGCTATGCAAGGAAACAGTAAATGTTTCAAGCATAGGCGTAGGAAGCTGTTTGAAACTGGGGGGCTGAACCTTGTTTCGAATCGCCGTCCTGGGGGAGGGGTCTAAGGGGACCCCCTCCCCTTTGGAAAATTTTTGGATTTTTGAGGGACCTTAGATGCAATTTGGTGCATCATTTTTGAACAAATTTTAAGGTAAATTACTGCAAATTTTTTACATTTCTTGGAAAAGTTTTGCATTTTTAAGGGACCTCAAATGAAATTTGGTGCATCATTTTTGGACTAATTTTAAGGTAAATTAGTGCACATTTTCGACATTTCTTGGAAAATTTTTGGATTTTTCAGGGACCATAGATGCAATTTGGTGCATCATTTTGGAAAAATCTTACTCCTTTGGAAAATTTAATATTTGAGGGTCCTTAGATGCAATTTGGTGCATCATTTTGGAAAAATGTTAAGGTAAATTACTGCAAAATTTCGACATTTCTTAGTCCTTTGGAAAATTTTGCGATATTTCTGGGTCCCAAGATTCAATTTGGGGCTTTTTTTGGACAAATTTAAAGGTAAATTACTGCAAATTTTTGATATTCTTTAGCCCTTTGGAAAATTTTTTGATATTCGAGGGTCCTTAGATGCAATCTTGTGTATCATTTTGGACAAATTTTAAGGTAATTTACTGAATTTTTTATTTTTCTTGGGTCCTTGAAATGTTTTTTGATATTTGTGGGCCCTTAGGTGAAATTAAGGTCATTATTTTGGACAAATTTTAAGATATATTACTGCACATTTTTTAAATTTCTTAGACCTTTGGAAAATTTTTTGATATTTGAGGGTCTTTAGTTGCAATCTGGTGCATTATTTTGGACAAATTCTAAGGTAAATTACTGCAAATTTTTCGACATTTCTTACAGAAGAGACAAATAATGGGGTTTCGTGCTTGGAAAGTCGGGGGCTAAAGCATACTTCAGCCCCCCACAAATTTCTCTGGGGCTCTCTCCCCCAGCCCCCTCCACCGCTTCCTACGCCCTTGGTTTCAAGGTCATGTAAACATCTTTAGTTGCTCAAGGAAATAAAAGCAGATGTGCCAGTTGAACAAGAAGGACATCACAAATAACAGGGCAATCGACTATTTCAAATAAGTGAATAAATTTCAACATTTTATATCTTAGCAATGGAGTAATTTTGAAAATGGGAGTTGGATGCTATGAAACTCACTTTCCAACCTCTAAAATATATATTCTTGTAATTATTGACGTCAGGTCCACTTTAAGTTTAGTGTATCAATGTGTCCTAATTGGCTCCTTATATTATGTAGTAAAACTGCTATGCTTATTTCTTCCAAAATATTGAATTTTTTGACAGCCTTTATTGCAATTGTGACATCAACGTTTGTTCTGCTTAAGTCACATTTACTGTAATGTTTTAATCAGGCCGAAACTGCAATTAATGACGCTCTTGAAGAATTCCAACGAAGGGGGCTCAGTGAATCGTCGTCACCAGTATTTCTAAGTGGACACTCTCTCGGTGGTAAGTTTATATTTGAAAATACCTAAATCTCTGACTGTTTACTTTTTCTCCACCCTAGTTCTCTAATAATTCTTGAAAGCACAGTTTGATAAATTCGACTTTCAATTATAAGAACTATACATACAGACATACGTCACTTAATTCGTTGACAACTAAGGGGAAATGGAAGATACAGACTGTAGCCATTTAGCTGTTTAGTGAAACAGCGTATACACACGTTATACAACCGTTCATCCAGTGGGCGGGATTTGATGTCTGAAAGTAGGGGGGCAAAGATGGCGGACTGCCAAACGGCCTCGTGAGTGTTGAGCCGCTTCCCCTTACGGCGTGGGATCTAGGGGCAAGTCTCAGGGCCCCTGGTTGGTTCCACGGGCAAAGCCCGTGGGGTCTAGAAGGCAAAGCCTCCGGAAGCTCTGGCATATTTACGAAATTGCTTCAAGTTCAAATGACACTGGGTGGGTACTGGACAGACCACAAAAATTAGTTCGACTCTTTTTGGCTATATTGCTACTCCGTATGACTAATATTCGGCAGGAATCGGTAATACAGAGTCTTGAGGAAGATGGCAGGATGGATAAAACTGCACTTTTCCGGGGCTTTAGAACAGTAATTTTCAGAATGGGAGACCTAGTACTTAGAGTGAGTGCGCTCGAAGCGCGTTGAAAAAAATCTCATTTTTCAGACTTATTAGAGATATGAGTAACAGAAAAGCTCAGGAAAGTGTCCTCAATGTGGGGGAGATTGCCCCCCCCCCCTTTCTTGGCTTAGTGCCTATCCCATATTACGGTACCGGAAATGGCACTTTCCGTGCCGTACAACTTGCATCTAAAAAATCTTTAAAATGAAGGTAAATTTACACAGATCGATGTGATAAAAATTTCGGGGGAGGGGAAACTGCGACATCTACTGCGTACGGCCATTTGTGGTTGCAGACAAGTGAGATGCCTTAAAGGAAGTAATCCCGTATCCCGAAACAATATTTAAAAAATCCTCCTACTTTCCCCAGGTGCCCGTTCTTTTCATGGCAGGATATAGGGACCTATTCTGCTCCATGTTTCTTTCTTCTTGATTCATTCGTGGATGGGTCTAGGACAAGTGATCCATCAAGTTTTTTGTTAATGTGGAAAGTAAGGTAGTGTCAATTTTGAATGTTATAGAGTAAATGATACCTTAAAAAAATGAAATGTTTTTATGTGTAGTTCACATTGACATGGCCATGGGCGTCAACCGTTAAAGTCCCAGAGAAGTAATTTTTATTGGATTGGAAAGTGGTCACGGTGGCAGGCGAAGCCTTTAACCGCGAGTGCCGAAGGCGTGAAGCCTTAGGCTGGGGGCCAAAGACTCGACCGAGTAAAATATTTCGACGGCTTTTGTGGTCATTCTAGACCATTTCTAGAGATTTTCATGATTCCCACGAGTTAAAGATAGTAGGCTAACTGTCAGTCAATTTGATGAAGATGATGGTAGTTGGTCGGGGAAGTGAAAAGCGGGAGGGGTAGTGAGGGTTTTGGAAATATTATATTTCACACAAGTTGTCCTACAGGAAATAAGAACGAGGCAATTCCACAAGAGTTTCCCTCCCCAGCAGTACTAATGAGACATCAAAGCAACCCAAAAAATTTATCGAGAACTGCGTTTCCCCGTATATGGGTAGCTTTTTGGATTTTGTTTGCAATGACCAGGGTGCCTTTAATGATGAACAATGGAACTTCATGGGCCCTTATTTCAGAGCTTCAGGTCACAATAGTGTGTAGTCTTGCTCAGGACCGTAGTATTAGTTTTACACAGCTACCACGTTCATCGGAACTTACTGTGAAGGCGCCCTCTACATGTCTTCAAACTTCTGCTTTATACTACTTTAGTAATGAATTGTTAGATATGGTTAGATGAGGTTTAACGGCCCAGTTTCCAACCAATTGGTTCAAGTCGAGCCGGCCACGGCATTTTTTTCCAGTTGTGGCTCACTGGCTTTTTTTCCCTTTCTCCATTGCTTATGCGGAGCATCACGCACAACGGCAGGTTCCATTTTTAAAGTCTTTGGTATGACTCGACCTGGGAATCGAACCCGGGCCCCCGCGTGAGAGGCGGATGCTCTACCACTAGACCAAACATGCGGTCTTAAGGAAAAACTCGAGTACGTACAGTTTAGTTGACAATCGCCCTTATCTTAAAAAAATGCGAGAAGTGAATATTTTACTTACGTCTTAACCAAGACTAAATAGTGTGAGACGGAGACGCAGGAGATGGCTTTACTTTAGGGGTCTTCAAGGGTTAAACGGGATCAGAAGACGTCAAAACAATCCAACCTTATTTAAATTTGTGGATATTTGAAGAAGAAAAAGAAGGGTAGATGTCATATACATGTGGTGGGAACTTAGGTACGCGGTTGACATGATTGAGAGAAAGATGTCGTGAATAGAGAGGGTTGTAGTCACCGCCGCAGATGAACAGGGGTGAAATGTGTAAGAGTGTAACTGCTGCTTGTGAAAAGGATATCTAAAAAGGCGGTCTTTAGGAATGTCATTTATTTAGGGCACATGGTATGCAATGATGGAACTGGAAGCCAAAACCATTTTTGAGTATGATCGAAGGTCAAATGGGTCAATGGAGGTCATACCTTGGAAAATGAAAAAGGCGCGGATATTTAAAGAAGAGCGGAAACTCGCTAAATGCCGTTCCTGAGATGACAAATGGATGCTGCAAGTTGAACAGAAGAACACGGAAGGTTGAAGTATCCACCCTAGCTTAGATGGAAACTTTTAATCTTTAGCTTAACTGTTTCACCACTTTATCTCGAAACGGACACAAACGTTAGCTTATTCGCTTTTATACCCGCAGGTACAGCAATCGAGCAATATATGTTTGAAAATGCAGACAAGATCAGCGGAGTTTTATTATGGGCGTCGTATTTTAGTGAAACTAGATTGGAGGACATCCCGGTCCCTCTGATGCATTTGTCAGGGTCCATTGACGGCCAGGTGACTGTAGCTGATATGACTCGAGAATTCGAGTGAGTTTGTTAAAGAAATTCGTTGTGGTAAAATTTGTTGAGGAAAATGAAAGGCAACGGCCCCACCTCGAGGCCACCTTCCACATCTGGAGCTTGAGACTTCTGGTTTATCTAAATTTCGAAGTTTTTATTGGCTCATCTCTCAGTACAGTACAAATTAAAAATATGAATATTACATAACAGAAGCAAAAGGCCTTTTTTAATTAAGTTGGACTCCCCAGATACAGTTTGCGTCTAATTTGGTTCGAAAATGTAACGATCTTCTGTTGAAATTAATTAAGTGTGATAAATAACCCCTTGCTCGAACTGCTCATCCGAACCGAAATATAGAGGACATAGCCAAAGTATTTTCTTTCCAAGATTAACAGTAGATGGGTTGTTTTCAAACTTATACATTGAACAGGTATTCTAGCCAGTTATTCCTTTTACAAATCTTACGTAAAGTGACATCACATTTAAATCGCCTAAGGATTTTTTTTGTAACGGAAAGTGATGCCTAAAACTTTTGTTGCACCTGCGAACTGGTGATTTAGGGCTAATTTAATTTCAACAAGAGCTACCTATATCTGTATATAGCCCGAATGGAGTCAAAGATTTAGCACACTTTTACTACGTTGTGCTGATACTTGGGAAGTTGTTCTTTCTGGCACTTTATTTTCAGGCAATTAATGGAACTGCAAACCAAAGACCCAGAAATGGTATATCATCTTCCTGTTGTGATATCAGAGAATGTCAACCATGCGCAGTTTGCTTCAGGACCAATGCCAATACGAGTCCGACGGGAAGATATCCCTGCTGAAATTCCATTTGAAGAAGCTTATGAGAAGTTGGCAAAAGTAAGCAGCGATTTTCTGCTTATGCACACACCAGATATGTACGATGCAGAATCTAAAGAACAAGCAGAGTTTGATATTGAAACGGCTGTTGCAGAGACTGATTCCTTTTTACAGCCGATCTTTGCAGCAAGAGATATGGAAGAGAAAAGGAAGATACAAAGTTATAAATATTCGGAATGGCTGAATACCGCCCAGGTAAAAACTACTGGTAACACAGAAATAATCATTGCCCATTAGAGCAAGGGCGTAGGAAGCGGGGGGGGGGGCTGCGGGGTGGACGACAGCCCCCAGCGAAATCTGAGGGGGCGTAAGTATGCTTCAGCCCCTCCGCCAGCTTTCCAAGGACGAAAACCCCTTGTATGTCCCTTCTGTAGAAATGTCAAATATTTGCAGTAATTTACCTTAACATTTGTCCAAAATGATGCACTTAATTGTATCTAAGGACCCTCAAATATCCAAACTTTATCCAAAGGGAAACCTCTTGTCTCTTCTGTTAGAAATGTCAAAACTTTGCAGTAATTTACCTTAAAATTTGTCCAAAAATGATGCACCAAATTACATCTAAGGACCCTCAAATATCAAAACATTTTCTAAAGGGGGAGGGGGACACCGTTCTGGTGATGCGAAACAAGGTTCAACCCCCCCCCCCGTCTCGAACAGCTTCCTACGCCTATGCATTAGAGGTATTCTCATATACAGACCTTTTTAAAGGGGATATGCTCCTAAGGAGGGCTCGAGAAGGGACTGCATTCTATCCATGACATAGCCGGAGCTGTGAGGTCAGCTATTGGTCCTACATATGATGCATGGAAGGTCAGTATGGTAGGAAGGGGCGTCCAGTCAGTGCTCCTGAGGGGCTTGACACCCACCGCCACCGTAATTGTGCTTTCACGTCTTCACGAATGCCTTGCCATGTATACTGTAAATTCCAAATTTGCTCTCGAGGGAGCACAAAGAGTAGCGCAAATTAGTGACAGAAAATGAGCTTTACCCCACTATAACCTTCTTAAGTACCGTGCTCTCTTTTTTCCTTTTTTGCAGAATCTAGCTGCAAATATTTCTGACGAAAGTAAGAACAGAATACTCACACAGAGTTTAATATATGATTCTGAGGAGGATTTATCGGAGTCTGTTCCTTCGATAGTAACAGATTCTAGTCAGCGCGTCGTCATAACAGCAAGGGGAATATTACGACCAGCAACAGAAGACAAACGCTCATCGCGCGAGATAGCGGCAAAATTTAAGACCCAAGAAATTATTTCAACTTACTTGTCGGCGGAATTTGGATCAGCTGTAGATTGCCGAGCTATCAATGAGGTAGGCTTTTGCTGTATTGATTAAATATCATTTTAGTATATTTAACTAGGAAGTATAGCCATATACTTTCTACAATAGGAGAGTAATAAAAATTATTTCACTTCGTGTAAGAAACAATTCTCAAAAAAAAAAAAAATAGACAGTATTCAATGGACTTGAGAAAAGTTGTCACCGAAGCTACAAAATCTAGGCAGTGTTGATTAGTGCTTTGATTACGTGAAAGGGTATTGTGTTTTGTTTTGTTTATCATTTAAGAGTAATAATGCAAACGGATATTCTTAACTGAATTTGTCTTTTCTTGATTTGACAATAATGCTAACGGCTCCCCCTTCGATGATCATTGTATATTTTATTGTGAAATCATGAATTTTGTATACGGTAGCTAGGGGATTACTCGTTACATGTATGCGAACGGCTAGCAGCATTCGTTCTTCCCCATTATTTTGAACATAAATGACAATTTCCTCCAATATCGTTATAACGATCGGATTACCTCGAAGAATTTGCTTCACCTAAAGGGAGTTCAACCTTCAAATCTCGTTTTAGAACTGTTTAATCATGGCTATGGACTTAGCATCGAAAGAAACCGTCGATAGGTACAAAGCCAGGGGACGCCGGAGGAGCTTTGAGGATGACATGGAAGTACATTCAATTCTTGAATGGGATCAGACAACACTAAGCTATTACGAAACTGAAAGTACCTTAACGGTAAGGTGATCTAGCGTGGTTTTGCCCCAAAATTCACTGTATTCTATGTAATGGAAAATACACGTATTATCTCTAGCGTCTCTCAAAAGAAAACAAAACACTGTCAACAGAGAAAAATTCATTGTCTATAACTAGTATTTTGAATTGAGTGATTGCCATGTCCTGCCATTTCCCTTCAGAAATCAAACTTAACATACTTCTAAACAGAGTCAAACTTCCTATTACAAAGAAAAAGGCAATTTTCTTTGTTATTTATCTTTATACATAGGTATCATGAGGGCAAACATAGACCTACTCAATTTCATAATAACCACGCCCTTTGATTATGTTTCATGCATCTTGTATGGATACTTCCCGGTCAAACAAAGATTCAGCTTATTAATAAATCTACTTAGACAGTACAGCATATAGCAACGGTATCATCTCCGTTTCAGTGTACGGAATTATTTTCAGTGGGAGGGCGCCTGCCGGCTTTTTTCCGAGATGTTACTTGATGTCGTTATCACAATTGACAGAGAAAAGCGTATTTTTCCGAAAAAAGTGCGAATTTTCTGAACAAATAGGAGTAATTAATTAGCTTTAGCATTAACTTAAGCCCCACATCATACCTCTACGCCATCTGTGAAATCCCTGTGGGAATTTTCCCACAGATGTTAAACTTTGTTGGAACTGCCCCGAAGATCTACAAAGCGGATCACAAAGTTAACTGAAGATATTCACCATCTCGACCCGACTTTGTCACGCATTCCACTGATTTGTGTTGTAAAGGGATGTAAGCAGTATCACTCCTTTTCAGGTTCTTTCAAAGGGAGACAGCTTAATATCTGCCGTCTCTCAAAAGAAAACAAAACACTGTCAACAGAGAAAAATTCATTGTCTATAACTAGTATTTTGAATTGAGTGATTGCCATGTCCTGCCATTTCCCTTCAGAAATCAAACTTAACATACTTCTAAACAGAGTCAAACTTCCTATTACAAAGAAAAAGGCAATTTTCTTTGTTATTTATCTTTATACATAGGTATCATGAGGGCAAACATAGACCTACTCAATTTCATAATAACCACGCCCTTTGATTATGTTTCATGCATCTTGTATGGATACTTCCCGGTCAAACAAAGATTCAGCTTATTAATAAATCTACTTAGACAGTACAGCATATAGCAACGGTATCATCTCCGTTTCAGTGTACGGAATTATTTTCAGTGGGAGGGCGCCTGCCGGCTTTTTTCCGAGATGTTACTTGATGTCGTTATCACAATTGACAGAGAAAAGCGTATTTTTCCGAAAAAAGTGCGAATTTTCTGAACAAATAGGAGTAATTAATTAGCTTTAGCATTAACTTAAGCCCCACATCATACCTCTACGCCATCTGTGAAATCCCTGTGGGAATTTTCCCACAGATGTTAAACTTTGTTGGAACTGCCCCGAAGATCTACAAAGCGGATCACAAAGTTAACTGAAGATATTCACCATCTCGACCCGACTTTGTCACGCATTCCACTGATTTGTGTTGTAAAGGGATGTAAGCAGTATCACTCCTTTTCAGGTTCTTTCAAAGGGAGACAGCTTAATATCTGCAATGGGCGATAAAATAGCCTTCATACCCATCTTATCGCTCAAAAATTTGAATTCTCCTTCTAAGGACGGAATTGCTATTAAGCAATACATTGATCACCATATATCTTTAGATGATTACCTATCCCCGGGCCCATTGCGGATTGTCGTCAATGAAATTAACTATACAATGAAGCAGGGTGACTTATGTACTGCCCTCTAAATCCAACGTTCACGTTCTTCATGTACAGGTGAGATCATCAATCTACCGAAGTCCTGTGGAGCCTTATATCAGTGGGGAGTCTGGAGTACAGTACTGCAACCTGCTTTCCCCATACAGGGCAATGGAATGGTTGTACGTGCTTAGCTTAAAGCCATATAATGGATGACATGAAAAAGGTTGACATAATTACCACATATTTTTGTATAATATTTCTTTTCTAACATAGTGTAAGTATTCTAAAACGTTTGTTCGAAAAAGTTTGTAACATGGGCTATCGATTACATCCCCTCTAAAGCAGGCGTAGAATCTTGACTCGATTTATATTTTGCTTCATGGCCAAGCTTCCTTACTGGTGTATGACAACTTTGCTTTTGCAAACGTATGCTCCGATTTACAAATATGGTCACTATTAGGAGAAATATAAGTGTTAAGGAAGTTTTTGAAAACGACGCATCTTTTCGTCATCGACACTGCTAACGTACCGTAGAACTGTTGTAAAGCTCCGGCTCAATAATGAAACCATCGGGGCCACATGTATTACCAAATAGCTTTAAGTAAATTTAAGTAAAGTTCCTTGGGCTTTACATCTTATTGGTACTGCACGATGACGAGTCACTGACGTGGGCATTCTATGCGGCAATGCTACTGCACGATGGAGAGTACCTGACGACCTTTTCAGTAGGCCTACTAGACTTTGCGATTGCTTTGCTAACGTCACTTGCGAGTGAAAACAAAGTTTATTTTCTCAACCAGAAAGGACAATATTGTGACAAAACACAGTTATTAAATTTTACCTTAAATTTTCTTTAAGAACGGTTGTCGTATTTGAAAAATTATGTTTATTTTTGAGGGGTGGGTGCCATTGAATTAGGCTATCAAAGATATTTAAAAAAAAACACCATATTTTAAATTTTGGAGAGAAGTTGCCCCATCATGACGTAAGAGTAATGCTTATAATAAATATCTGCAGAAACAAACAACACAAAATGGTGTCTTAAAGTTCAGTTTGCCAGAGACTGCAACAGTACACTTAGTTGTATGTCCCAGTCTGTTTGTGTACCACGAAGATGACTTAACATGCTATTAGAGGAACTGACAAACGAAGAGGTAAAGCCCACAGTCATTGGCGGTAACCCCGGTGGACACCCCCCCCCCCATATTTGAGAAATTGCCCATTGACTTTGATTTTTCACACAGTAAATTATTCATGCCCCCAATATTGAGAACAAATCGTCGCCCTTGCCCATCGTTAATATGAGGATTCAGGCAGCGGGGGAGGTCCCCCAAAGTTTCCGCCCCAAGATAAAAATTACCATTGCTTAAATGAATTTTAGAATATCTCGTTCCCCTTCCCCTAGAAAAGGTCTCCCTGTAAGCTATCTTGCCAGCCTTCAGTACCTCGTCTGGCTACGGGAAGTGGGTGGAGTACTGTCAATGCGCACCTGGGTAGTACTCAAGTTAGAATGACCAATGGTTTCCAAATCCCCTCATAAGGGGACATAATTCAGCCAATAGGCGTAGGAAGCTGTTCAAGACTGAGGGTTGTACCTTGCTTTGAATCGCCGTCCTGGGGGTTCTAAGGGGAGGGTTGCCCCTCTCCTCTTTGGAAAATTTTTGGATATACGAGGGTCTTTAGATGCAATTTAGTGCTTCATGCATTTGGACAAATTTGAAGGTAACTTACTGCTAATTTTTTTTAAAATTTCTTACAGAAGAGATAAATGAGGGGTTTTTGTTCTTGGATCTAGAGGGGAGGAAGAATAGTCGCTTCCTACCCTGTGTGACAGCCTTAATTTAGCATTTTCAGTCACTGTTTTACAGCATACGCGTAAGCTAATCAGAATGCGAGTAAGGGATGATATTGTGGTCAGCTGTGAATGTGAATGATTCCCATGCACTTATATTTGAAATATACGCCCAGGTAGGGATTTTATTCATGACTGATTTTGTCATTGATTCCCTCATTTGTGAGATTTTTTAATCGAGGTCTCCCACTCGCAAACCTTCTGAAATGACGCCCAACCATCTTGGATAACCGTAACGATGTTAAGCTGCATAATAGCCGAAGTTTCCAAACAATTTGTTTAAGTCGGGCCGGCCACGGCCTTTTTTCCAGTTGTGGCTCACTGGCTTGTTTTCCCTACTCCATTGCTTATGCTGAGCACCAAACACAATGGCAGTAGGTTCCATTTTTCGGCCTCGTAAAGCCAGTCACACATGAACACTATCGTTTTCGTTGCTTTTCATGACCAACAGAAAAACCAAAGACGTATCCAATGCTTAAATATGAAACTTCATTTGCCCAGCGAGAAGTACAAATTTATTTCAGTAAAAGCTCAATTAAAAATTTCAAAGTTCAAAAGACATAAGTGAAGGTTACTTTAAAGTAGTTTGAAATCGTAGCGCGTTTAAAGGGCGTCTTGAGCCGGGGGACCGGGACCATCCCAACTAGCCCACCTCCGTTACCAGTCAGGGGAAAATCCCTCACTGCTTTCATGGAACAGCAACAAGCAGAGATCTTAGGCCTATTACAGAGCGAGTAAAATAAAATTCTCTGAACACGCTGCGGAGTCAATATGACAATAAATGCACAATTGGATTGAGAAAATGATACTTAGATTTAACTAAGTTCAGGCTCAATGTACCGGCCCTTCACTAGCCTGAACTTAGTTAAATCTAAGTATCATTTTCTCAATCCACTCAAGCAACGTTATATATGATTACTTCATAACT
>WURT03643556.1:0-19719 GCA_009936505.3 Holothuria glaberrima | reverse complement strand
CAACCGTTAAATGACAGCTTGTCGGCTGTTTGACCAATAATTGGAAAATGCAATAAACATGTATCGATTAGAATTTTGTTACCATTACATGAGCAAAGTTTGACCAACATATTATCAGTGAGTTTTACCCAACCAAAAAATTGCCCAGTGTTTAACAGTGCACCTGCCTTGTGTTAATGTTTACCAGTCTGTTTCTAGAGTATATTTTCAGTTAAAATGTAAGCATCAGTGAATCATCAGTTAATAAGGAGGCTACGTTTACAGGGTGTGAATTCAGATAAACTAAAGAAATGCGTTAAATCCCTGGGGTTAAATTTAAAAGAATGATTACCTAATAGTCATATAGCCTAAAATAATGGGGAGAAAAGGAAGAATGAATAAAGGCAACGCACACAACTAGTTGTCTGTAATCTCCAATCGTGAGAAGGAATAACAAAAGTCGTACATCTTTACAGTATTGCCCTATTTACTACATTGTCAAACGCTTCGGCAGTTAAATTTGCGGAATTCTTCAAATGAAGTTTATCAAGGATCAACTTTTTCCTATTCCATTGAAGGGGCATCTGCAGGGCTGGATTTACAAATGTGGGGGCCCTAGGCTCGAACCTACATGGGGGCTCCCTCGGACAGTCATTTGGCTCTTTGAAAAAAATCCTACCTCTTCAGCGGCTCGGCGCTTACATACTGACCATAAATTTTCAACAATTTTCGGCTAAAAGCCAGATGTATCATCTTCGGGGCGAATTCAGGATATGCCTGAGAAAAGGGGAAATTTTAGATTGTAAAGAGCTCCTGATGCAGGCTAGTGGCCTGAGGGTGAAGTTTTTATTTGTCTTTTTTTGAGAAAAAAAAACTAACAAGGTGCAAATTGGTGCATTTTAGCTGTTAGAATTAATTAGTTTGTTTTACAGGACCGTAACAAAAATAACTGAAACTAAGCTGGACCTAGCCATAAGGCGTTTGGGACGATTTCGTTTCAGAAAAAATGTCCGAATCATTAGGCAGACAATCCTTTGAAGAGGCTTTCCAATAACTTATCTAGCCCAACCCCAGAATCCAAATAATAGTCCCCTGTAATCCCCTACTTTCTCCCAACAGTGTCCCCGTCCAAATCCCCGATTCGGCGGGTATGTGGTTACTGGAGTTTTAAAGGAACGGTCGTCCTCATTTTTCAGATCTTGATCAGATATGTCATGTTGAGTAAAGTGATGCAAAACAAAGTGTGATGGCGGAGGAACTAAGGTTTGTCGGAAAGGATAATGTAGAGGTAAACTCTCAGACCAAATCAGAATTCAGGCGTGGATTTAGGGTTTTGGGCAAAAAGGACACCTTTGTAGCTTCTGTAAGCAATGGAGAACAGTACGTAAGCGGAGCGTCACCAATGGTTAAGATTTTTTTGGATGGCAACACCTCCTATATCACCAGAATTGTTGCTTCTCAGGCAGTCAGGCACTGTTTGCCTGACTGTTTGCACGGGTATACATTTTCAACGCGGTCCTTTAGCGACACTCATTCGCGACCAATTGAACCTTATGGTGGAATTGTATGTGCTTTGCGAACACAATATTCTTGACTCTTAGGCCACACCAAGTTCATTCTTTTCCCCGACGGAGGAGGTGACTTGACAAGCTGTCTTACCCAGGAAGGGGGCAAGGAAATTCCAACTACCAAATTAGTGTTACCCGGCTGGAGTGAACACGATAATTCGGCCAAATTCATTCATTCGTGTGAAAATATCGATATTTTGAGCTCTGCAATAATGTTCGTTTTTCTTTCGGTTTCATTCGGTTAATTTTCTGCCAGTATATTTAGTGCCCGAAAATTTTAGCGATGTAGTTTTCCCCAACTCCCTCGACGGAACTAAAAGTTAACTAATTTATGAGCAGCATGAGAACAAGTGACTACCCTTTAAATTGGTCTCTCTTCATACCCTCACAACATTGCATAACATTCGGGGGCTTAAGTGTGAGGATATTTAAATTTAAGTTGGACGATGTCTCCCGATAACCCTAAAAATATGATAACCTTCTTTGTGGGGCCCCTTTAGTGTGGGCTCTGGACACGTGCCCCTCTGGTTCATGCTCAGATCTGGCCCCGATCTGCTTCGAACAATTATAATGCAAGGCAAGATTTATTGCTTCCTTTACAGTTGACAATAGAATGACAAATTTAACTCCTCTGCACAGTCAGGAGATAGGTTTGTACAATATCAAAGGTAAAACAAAATGATTTAAAACAACTGACGTTTTTGAACGGGTCTGTGGAAATTAAAATATTTGTACATTACCTGAAAGTGCGACTTTTTTATCATAACGTCGATAATGAGGCAGCTTTGGTCGGGATGGGTCTCTTTTTACAAGTCCAGCACCCTTCGATTTCAAACGGTACTGTCTCAGTTGAGGATTGACATCAAGTGTTTTAGAAATGTTCGATACCTGGTCAGACGACTGAGCATCGGAGCATGGCTTTAAACTGAAAGAGTCCTCCTGAAACGTGTCATCATGGGACGACATCTCCTCCTGATTGTATTTCATCCGGCAGTCATTCTGATTGTTCTCTATTTGCGAGATGGTTGTAAGCTGAACATACATGTGTTCCTTCTTTTTGTATTCAGCTATTTGATCAGCACTTCGTTTGATCGTCAACACTATCAGTCCGTAGCAGATAATCATAGTTGGTATTGTTACGCAGTATGTAAAAGCAATACTGACGCTGTAGTAACCACAAGAGCTACTCCACGAAGGGGAACAGTGGTGTGTTCCATGGGTGTAAACACTCTTCGAATCCTTACCGATTAGTGGGGGGAGAACCATTGCTAAAGCACATAACCATCCAGCTGCTAACATTATCATAACGTGATGCTTTTTCATTGTAATTTTCTGACCGCCAACGATGTTGATGCAACGGTATATAGCTATCAGTACTACTGCTGAGAAGTTTCCAAAGGTAGCTAGGCTGGCAAAAAAGCCGTGAATCTGTTGCAATGTTAAAAAAATCATTGTAATTTGAAGTTTGGGGGTTTGCTATTAAAGCGTAATAAATTTTGTTTGCTAGAGTTGAATAGGAATATTTTCACCTTTTCTATGGGATTTGGATTGTCCAGTAATAAAGTCCAGAAAATCTCAAAAGGCAAACATAGTTTATGGCTCAAAAAACAAGCCGGTTCCTAACTGAAGGGTTTCTAGGGACATTAAACGCACCCCGCCCACCTACAAAAATAGGGTTCCCATCAGACCGTCTTGATCAAAAACTTACTTTAAAGTTGCAAAATGCTACTCCATGTTGCATCCAAGGAAACTTTTGCTTGAAAAAATCGTTATGAACTCATCTTTCTCCCAGACCAACATTTACATTTATACGTTTATCCAGTTAGTACAATTTTTCCCAGAACTCCCTTTCAATAGAAAGCTACCCTCCCCGCTTGATAATATGCTTTAAGTTCTGCGAAAATGGTTCGAAAATGGTTCGAAATGGGTCCATTACAAATCTTTAAGGGTAGATTAGTTCTGGAGATGGCCGTTCTCAGGTAAAAATGAATTTTCACCCGATCGTGGGAAATCTCGCTATGGGTGGCACAGTTTTCAAATTTCTCCCATAATGCATTGCGATCCTACGGGGAACGGAGAGGAACGTTTACAACAACCTGGAAATTTTCGTCGATTCCAGAAAATAGACCTGTACTGGTATATTTAGAAACATTGTTGTTAAGAGAACAAAAATTCCGAGTCATGTTGATAGTTCACCTCGCACTTTTGAGATAATGAGCAAATTTGCTAAGCCCTTTGACCTTAGCTAATTAATTTTATAAACTCGACACAGCCACAAATTGTGTGCACTGTTTACCACACAATGGCGTGCAAGTGGATTTTGCCAGCACCTGTGGACATTAACACGTGACAGGTTCCTTGCGTTTCGCTCTATGGGCCTGAACTGTACATTATTCAAAACGATCTGCGGCTGCGAAGAGGTAGACACTAAGTGCTCATAAATGTCCATGTTCTGAGCAGGGCTAAATTTTCCCCCGATCGAATGAATTTTCATTTTCACGCGAAAGCAGCTATCTCCTGAACTGATGAAGTACTCAATGCGGATTGGACAACATTTTCTTTTTAACTTTATTGATTTGATCAAACTGACAGCCAGCCACATGACGCACTACGTCATGTTCACAAACGATTGTTTTAAAACTCAATGGTAGTCTTGTGATTTCTAGGACTAGCAAAAGACCTTACATAAGTCTGTGACGTTCCAAAGTGGGATATTGTAGTACCCAATATACACACGTCTGTACTCAGCAATAGGGGTTATGACCAGCATTCCTAGTTTACAAAAATGTTCACCACACAGAGCACAGCTGTCTCTACCATCCCTTGTGCTAATTAAGAAAAATGCCTGAGCGACGTGCTCAGAAGGAAAAATGCATTTTACACTCTAAACTATTGGGTAAACTTTTCCAAAGGTTGTTTACATGCCTCCTGCTAAACTGTTGGGTAAATTGGAACAGTTTAGCAGGAGACATGCGTATCCAACCCAGGTGAAACTTTACCCAACAATTTTTAGAGTGTATTTATGTCGTTAAAAATGTTGACACTATTAGTAACTTACCCGACATAGCAGTGGGAAACACAATAAATATCCTTCGTTGAAAAGGTCGTAAAGGCTTAAAGGCATACTACCAATCACAGGACTAAGATCCATTATGAGTAGATTGATAACCAAAATGTTGTTCAAGTTCCGACGAAGGGAAGGCACACGTAAGATAGCTACACCAACAGAAACATTGACAACGAGACCTAGTACCATAACAAAGGACAGAAACAACAGTTCTATACCGAAGAAAATCGGGCGATAATGATAATCAACATATTTTTTCATGGAGTAGTTAGCTGACCATTCTCTTTGTGCTTGGCATAAGGCCATATTGCTTCAACAAATATCCTTAGGTTTAACATACAGTTAATAACCACGTTATGACTTATATTTAATGAAAATGAATTTATATCTCTGTTCGGACTTTTGGTGACGCCACAGAACAATGCTAAGACATAGGATTACATAAAAGTCCTTACTCACGGCATGGGTAAAGATACAACGTATCACTAACATTTTCCACGTAAGTACTGATTACTGGTATCATAAATTGTGTATCTAATATTTTTTTAATGCTATACAGCTTACCCGCAGATTGAGTTTTGACATACATAAAAGTCAGAATAAGATTTAGAACTACATAAAAAAGCCTTTTTTATGTAATTGAAACCACGAATGCCCTAGAAACCGATATTGGTTTATAATTTACAAACTTTTCAGAGGAACACTTATACAGTATCTTATAATCTATTACGAAGCAGTGACTGAGTAACAGTCTTTTCTCTGAAAGTCCACGTAAAAGTTGTATAGAATTCTAATGGTATTTTCCTGATGCGCCATTCCCTCCTTCCCTGCAGCTTTTGTGCCTTTTAGATATCAAGTTTCACCTCTAACTTGTATTTATTTATCATTTTAGTTTTGCTCTAAAATTCGTATCAAGTAATTCTCAAGTACAATTTCATACTTTCGAATTCTACATGAATTTGTATCTGTGATGAAAAGCACTCTAGCCTGCTTTGGTCACTGGCAATGACGGCTGTGTCGAATGACAAGTGCGACAAAATAAGCGAATCATTTAGGACTTCGAGTATGTGCACATGTAATTCCTACACTGGAATATATCAAAAAGTTAATTCCTTTAGCAACAATCATTTAAGAGATAGCAACTATTTTTTTTTCTAAGTGTATGCACAAACTTCCTAGTGGGGCTTCGTCATTACAACAACCGTGAGCATTTATGTGAAAGCCACTTGTTTAAGACAGTACCATACGCAAGAACATATGCTGACCTGAAATGTGTCGGAAGTCTTGATTACGGATCTAATTTCAACCCTCCGATTACCAAGTCAAGAGGTTATAACCTTTATCAGGGAGTGGTTATTTGTAATTACAACGACCTAGTTGGTTATATGCACCTTGACATTTGACATAATGCATTGGAATGATAAGGCATTAGCATGCTAAACAGATTTTTACATTTTTCCTACATTTTGTGATTTTTTTTCAATGACGGTTAATGATGTGACTCCATTCACCATGAACGCAACTCTACCTACAATGGGCCCAAACCACTATAGAAGTATTGCATGTAGTAGCTGAATGTATCACAAAGTAAACAGCAGTTCTTTGCCGCTGAACAACAAAAGTTTTTAACAATATCTATTAAGGTTTTAGTAAACAAACAAATATTTTAACAGATCGAACAAAACAAGAGGCAAAACTTCATGTTGAAATGTCACATTTGTGCATATTGTCTTTCTACAAGGGGAGAAAAAAGTAGTAGTAAAGCAAAATTCCCTCTGTGAAGGGAAAGTGAAATGAAAATTGTAACCTCTAAGCGATAAAAAAGAAAAGAAAATACTTTTGCCACCTTGTGTTATGTATACTTGTCGTACATTGTCCATGAAATGTTTGGTTATCTGTGACCTACTTACGACAGTCGATTTCCTTTTTTGAACTATTATTAGCTATAGAGAGCCATGGGAACTGCCTTCCCTTTTGTGTTGTCTATCTGTGAATGTTGTGTCCATTAATTAAGTTAACTAACCCTTACCCTTTAACCGATTTGGGGCTATAAATAGCCCCAAAATACTTACAAGTTTTCAGGGATTATAACTCCACAACCCTACCTCCTAGAGGCTTTGTTTTAGTATCAAAAGAAAGCCCTTAAAATGATCTTTGACATTAATATAATTTTTAGGGGGTTTTTCCACATACTTTTTTTAAATTTGAGTTAAAAATTTGTTATTGTTGAAAAATGTCAAAATTTTGCCAAAAATTTGCGACAAGACCCCTTCATTTCAAAAAAATCTAGGGCCCTAAAAAATAAAAAAGCTATGAAGCTCCAAATTGTTTTAGAATAACTCTAAGACTTCACTAAACATGTCCTGAAAGTTATAGGTTGTGGGGTGAATCAATCTGGGAATTATGAGTAAAATTGTAAAAAAAAGTCATGCAAAATTATGAAAATTTGGCCCAAAAAAGTGCCAATTTTCAAGAATTGCAGCCCGAGAACCACTACAACTATCTCAATTCTGAAAACGGGTTCTTGTTTTTCACAACATTTTGAGCATAAAAATGTCAGGCAAAATAGTATACAGCCATCTATTGTTAGCCATTTTCTCTGTCAAACATTCTCTACTCTTCATTTCAACAACCTTTTGACCTTTGCCATATATACACTGTGTGAATGTATATACTGTGCATTCTTCTCATATTACTTCTAACCACTGTTTCCTTGACAACACCCTAGCTCCACAGGGCTTTGTGTGAACCCACGCGTGTTTCTAGGTCAAACAAGCAAGTCTGCATGCATTGTTCAGTTTCATTGATCTTGAGGTGGTGTTGTGTGTGTGCAGGAGTAGGATTTCAAAAGTACATTTTGGGTAAATTTTCTAATTGACATACTGAAATAAGTTAACTAAGCCTTTCAGGAACACGTGTATTTTCAGGGACGTATGCACTGTACACGAACTTGACATTGCGGTGTGAAATGGAAAATTTTGTGAGTCTGTGGCGAATTATTTTAGGCTGTTTTAACAGGTTAAAGCCCCCGGCTCCCGGGTATAGTGAGATCTGTGAAAGGCCAGTGATAACGCAATACGTTTTGCATAAGTTATGTGTACAGTACTGCCAAACATAAAGTGCACTACCAATATATTATGACACGAAATGTAGTAATAAATATTAACTTTGGGCATACGTTTACCAGCCTACACTCAGTGTTCACATCTTGCGCTATATTTGTGGTCCAAATGTCCGCACCGGTGATAAGACATGAATATATTTAATCAAATTTTTATGGTAAGGCTCAGTGATAAGAACTGAGAAGGACATAAACAAGAAAAGGGGATAAACAAAAAGAGTACTATCCTATTGTTTTGTACACAGTTAAGCTGGGCCCGTAACCGGGGCGGCTTTGGGGGCCAGCCCCCCTGCTCTGCGGCATGAGAGTCAGGCCCCTTGTAATAGCATACTTTCAAATTTTAATATTTTCCTCAACAAAAAGGAAGCATATATGGCACCAAATTGCATGAAAGGACACCCAATTTTTAAAAAATTTTCAAAAGGGAGGGGGACCCCTCCCCTTAGACCCCTCCCTCAGGCCGACGATCACACAACATACTGTACATCCCCCCCCCCTTGAGAGAAATCCTGGGTACGCCATTGTTCTTCGCTGTTTGTATGTTTCAATGACTTGGTGAGATATTCTGTGAAAATCCATACTTCTCCATTTAACGAAAATGTATGCCCCCGAGCTTCCCCCCCCCCCCGCTCTCCAAGTCTGGTTACGGGCCTGAGTTAAGCCCATCTCAAAGATATCGGTATCGGATCGGTATCGGCCGATATTGTGAGTGGAAATATCGGGTATCGGTAATATCGGCGAAGTGTGATATTGGTACAGCATTACCCTGGATAGTCAGGAAATGGGAGGGAACAGGGGTGGAGAAGCCAGGTTTTCTTCATCCTTAACTCAACTAAGCACAAAATTATGTAACCCAAACTGGAGGAAACAGGAACTGTAATTAGGTACCACTTGAATTATTCAAACTGAAATTCTTCTCTTCACTAACTCTCCTCTCTCGGAGATTACATGGGTAAAGTCTCTCGTAACCTCATCTCGTCATAAGGAAACAATTTAGCCTAGTTTCCCCCAGTTGATTGGCTCGAGAAAAATATCGTAATCCCCCTATTTTTCTTTGGTATCACTTTCTTTTTTAGACAGTTTCAAAGCTGCTCACCCTGCCCTCATCGAGCTTGGTACATTTAGCCTGGTAGCTTCCAAGCAAAGAAGTTGACACAAAAATATCCCATAAAATTCACAATAAAGGTCCAATTCTAATATTTTCATCATTATATTGTTTCACAGATGTACTTAAACATTCTAAACCATAGGCGTACGAGCCGGGGGCAGGGGGCAGACTGCCCCCAAATTTTCTGAGGTCGAAAATTCGGGCAAAAAATGACCACAATTCGGGCACAGAAAAGTTGAAATTTCGGCAGAGATGAACAAAAAAGGGGATAAGATTGCCCAAATTTCCTGAATTTTTGATCCAATTCCCGAAAAAGTGCAAACATTTTCGCGAGCTTCGCGCGCGTTTAGTTATTTGCCAGTATCACCTCTATCAGACTTTCCAAAAGGCTCTTACATGCACAGTCCTAATCACTTCCAGATCCATATTTCACAAGATATGAGTAAACTTTCTAATGGTATATGTAGTCTAATAATTTACTGTTCATTTACTTCACGCAATGTGGTTCTGATTTACCCCAAGAACTGAGTAAAATTCACTTAAACAAGTAAGATGAAAAGATTTCCTAAAAAAGTAGAAATTGTATCTATCCCACCTTACATGAGCAAAAATTTTCCAAAAATCTCCCCTTAGACCCCTCCCCCAGGACGGCGATTCGCATGTGGTGAAAATTCCCCCCGTCTTTGGAGATGGATCCACGGCAACTTTGAGATTGGGCCAAAATTTTTCTGCCCCCCAAATTGGAAGAGTCCTGTACGCCTATGTTCTAATCCATATATTTGTGATAATATTACAAGGATCACCTACACTGTTACAGTTAAAAGTGTACATTCTCTCGTCGTTGGAACTGTGTCGACACTGTCAAAACTGTCGCTACGTGCAAGACATGCTACACATATTTGTGTACAAGTTTGAATACGGTGCCTGTGCCAGTCATACTTAGACTCTTCCTGATTGCTCTAGTTGCCCCTGAGTTCGCATGCGGACAGGACGAATCCTACAAGCTGCAAGAGCCTGCAATAGTACATTTGTTGCCTAAATGACATGGTATGTATTCACCCGCCTATCCGAAAGGGTTAAAGAGTGTGCTCTTAGTGGTCTTACTCTTAGAGGTCTCACAGAACACACTAATGAGCACTTCAGTAGACTGACATCTTCAAATTTACGGATTGTTCGTTTGGCCAAAATGAAAATACGTTCCCAACCACATTAGTCAGATTAGTTCGCATCGAATCGCGAAAGGCCTGTAAGATAACCTGTAGCTATCTTTGAAAAAATTCAAAGATAGCTAATGTAACAAGGTTACCAAACGTCAACCGTCAAAAATAAGAGTTTTACATATATAAATAAGTCAAGTGCACCACTCTTCCGTGTATTACTTATGCACCTCAAAATAAAAATATCGATGGCATAAATAGTGCCCGTTCTATTAGCTGGAATGTTTCTGCTTCCTTGTTTTGTATTCATGGCCTGATTCTTAGCTTTGCAATCCGTGCCTCAATTACATAACGCTTGGCAACACCCAGCACAATAATATGTGTTATGATATCTCATCTCTCCCAGAATAGCCAAATAAAAATAAGCCCATATACTGCTCTTTAATATTCTTTTAACCCTATGTAATTTTAACTGTACCTTGCCAATTTCTTTGTATAAAGTACGTGCAATTTAGACAGCTCCTGTTTCCTGTCCTGGCACTACACAGTTTTGGTGTAGACCTGTATGACATACAGGAACGTAGAATTTTAAGGCTTCGAATTAGATTAAGAGACGAGGGTTGATTGTGAGATTGGACTGAAAGTAACTTAAAAGCTAGGGAGATAGAGTAGGAGACCAGAGAAGATAATTAAGAGTTTTATGAAGTAGGTTAACTTCCTTAGCAATGAAGTAGACGACATTTTGTTTATGTTTCATCTTTTTACCTGTACATACTCTCATCAAAAAACATTGGGATTTGAATTAATTTTTACAGAGTCCATTAATTCTTATTGACCATTTCTCATTCAAAACAAAGGGATTGAGTGAGATTACATTACTCATAAACAATCTTATAACAATCAGTGCAATCCTGTTCAAACCCATTATTTTCAATGGAACCGTGTCAATGAAAATCAATAACAATCAATTACAAATTTTCAGGCCACAATAACTCCCATCGGCCAAGAGTTCCACTTCTTTTAAGATGCAACTCTCTTAAAAACTGCAAAAGGATAACAGAACTTACAAGTGCAAAATTGCTTATTTTTGACTAACTGAATACATATACACGACTTAATCCAAGTATTTAATTATGGGAGATCCAATGATCTGAGATTTGAAAACTTTATACTGTACATGTGGAAAGCTACACTTGCATTAGTTTATACGTCTTCTATCATTCCTTGTAAACTTTTAGGGAAGTGTATCATAGCTATGTTTTCCTCCGCTTTACCGTATAGTCTTAAATAATCACGAAGTAGGCTACCTGAAAAGGCACTCATATATAATGTTAGTACAAAAAAGCACCGTAGCGGAGTCAGTGATCACAGTCAATGCCGTCGCCAGACTTTCCAGGTGGGGGTATTAAGGGGCACATCGTTCCCCCGGAGGGGTACAACATCATGAAAGACTGAACAAGGCTGTGGCTTTTTGGTAACGTAAGGGTTCCCCCATTGGCATTTAGACCCTTGGTGGTGTACAGAGACAACGCTCCGTTGAGGTCCAGGGAACAAAGCCCCCGGAGGCTCTGCTGTATTTTCAAAATTTTGAACATAGGTATACCGCATTCAACTATCTCTTAATGGCATTGGATGGGCACTATGCAGATCAGAGATTACAAAAATAAAAATCACAGTTTGACAATTTTATATTAGCCTGCAGGCTTGCACTAACTTGTGTGGCTGTGAGTAGGGACGACGAAACATGTTAAGGTTTTCATTGGGCTTTAGAACGATTCATCCATCCATACTGCCCAATAGAATTTAAAATAAATGTCGGTATGCCACTGAGGGAGTGGGGGGCTCGCAAAAAAGTATCGAAATTGCACCTAAGGCGCCAGATCAAGGGCTCCACTGGGAAAATTTCGAGAAAAAAACCCTTGTATGTGATTTGTATGGTTTTAGGTGCCATAAAATTATAATTATGACAAATTTCTGTCATATTCTTAAGCAATAAATAAGCAAAAGGGTGGCTAGTGTTCGTTGAGACCACCCCCTGAAGCACAGGCGATGCGTGCAACCTAATTCTGATATAAACTATGAATGAAAATTTCGTGCAAATGCTTAAAGTTTGACTACGACTACGAGAAGCCTGTTAGCGCTATGGTCCAACCAAAACTATAGATAAGTATACAGAGTAAATTGTAAATACAGGCCCTAGCTTAAAATGAGTAGATTTTGAAAGAATTAAGGAAAAGGGATAAAAAAATAAGTCATCCAGACTTTACATTTCATTCTTCTGCATTTTGTTTTCGATGTTGCTGGTTTTTGTATTATACCAAGCCGTAACACTATCTTTATTTTTCGGGTCAGTGTTAGAGCCTATATTTTGTTTAGCTGTTAAAAATAAAAGCGAATTTTTAAAGCAGTACCTAGACTTTACAACATTTTCAGACACTGATTATATCTTAAGGAAATATTCAAAACGCATTCCCTTTTGGAAAAACAGTGATTTGCTACAATATCGTATGCCTTTTTAAAAACACAATGTTGTGGACTCTATTTCCCACCCCTTGAAAAAATTCAAAAAACCCATGCAAAGTTTGAACATTTTGACAGCCTTCATTCACATTGTGTGCAAATTTACATATACTGTGACACGCCATATTGTAACTGTGCAAAGGCTTTCATTTTCAAAGCTTGAACATAGTCGTGATATCACTTGAAGTCTAAGATTGCTTTTCTTGTTTCGTTGCACTACCCAATTAACCTTTATAGTTTAAACAATGCTGTATGCGGCACAAAATCACTGTAGGCTTAGCTGTAGGTATGTGTGCTTGTCCTTTACTGAAGTACTGCACAGTTCTTTCGATGATATTGTTGGATAAAATTTCTGTAAGTTATTGTGGCTTGGTCTCCCTTGTCAAATTCAGCAAGTCAAGACTGCACTTAAAGGCCTGTATACACGAGCAACATTTGTAAAACATTCTCAAAACACTTCACTTGCAACAAACCCAAAACACGCTTGTTTTCGGTTTGTTGCACAGTGTAAACAGGGTAACAACAATTTGAAAACATTTTGAAAATGTTTTGAAAAGAATTGACAGGGTATTTCTTCTGCAACATTTCTAAAACATGCTGTATACCCTGTCTGCACTGTGCAACAAAACGAAACAAGCATGTTTTAGATTTGTTGCCAGTGGACGTTTTGGAAGTATTTTGAAAATGTTTGCACATATTGCTCGTGTATACATGCCTTAAGACTTTCACAAAAGTTAAAACGAATTGCTTGTAATAATTGGCTGATTGTTGGAAATATGAGTATGTGTCAATGCTAATCCCAGAATTCTGTGCAGAAACACAGAATCTCATTATCTGAACATCAGAATCTGTTTTTGATTCCTTGCCGAAGGCCGAAGAAATCTGTGGGATGGTGATGTTGTGTGTGTGTATGTGTATTTGTTGTATTTGTGACGCTCGTTGGAATCGCGATATCTGAAGATAGCAATCACGGACACTTTTCATATTTGATATATAGATTTTTCATGTTAAGAGAAAGAACCCTATTGTTTTTGGTGGAGTTTAAAGATCATCTGAGGTCACGAGAGGTCAAAGAGCGAAAACCTTGTAATCAAGATATCTCAAAATTGGAAAGACCGACACTTTTCGTATTTAATATGTAGATTTGTAAGGTTAAGAAAAAGAAACCCTTTTGGTTTTAGTGAAGATCAAAGTCATTTGAGGTAAACAGAGGTAAAAATGCGAAAACCTTTTAAATGGCTTGTAATCACGATATCTCAAGATAGAAATGAAGGACATTTTTCATATTCGGTGTATAGATTTATCATGTTGACACAAAGAACCCTATTGATTTTGGTGAAGGTCGAAAGGTCGTTTGAGGTCATCAGAGGTTGGTATAAGAAGGTGATAAGAAGATATAGTTTGTATATATATTTGTCGTGTTAAAGGAGGGACCCGTTTTTTTTTTGTTATTTAAGTTTTAGTAGGGTTCAAAGGTCAATGTGAGGTCAGCAGGAGTCAAGAATGCATCGGCAAAATTGATGCAGTCAAGAAGTGTAAATCTGAGGGATAAGCATCCCTTTTTCGGCAAGTAAAAACTAAGCCTTTGGGCTGTGTTTTCATATAGTACAGGCTACGGACTTGCAATTCTGTCACACGTGTACCACATTATATACTCTCCTATCAGCGTTTGTGCAAGTCCATACCAAATCAACCAGTAACCATCACAATGCACTGAACTAAATGCCTGAACATTGTGAGCACTGCTGCTTCAGCTGCATTGAATCATTGAATGTAATGTTTGCACCACTTGAGCTTACCAAAAATTACGGATTCTTCATTAATGAAGAAGTCAGCGAGTTGAAAGGGTTCTACAGCTTACTGATTGTCGATGAAGAACTTCCTGACAGCGATGACTTCAATCTCCAAGAGTTTCCTGAATTTTGTTGCAGTACAGGTGTATAAAAATAGACAACCAAACCACCATATGCTCGAAGCGAGCGAAAATGTTTGCCATTTTTTGGGCATTCGATCAAAAATGTGGGAATTCAATAGA
This sequence comes from Holothuria glaberrima, assembly GCA_009936505.3. Classification (NCBI taxonomy): domain Eukaryota; kingdom Metazoa; phylum Echinodermata; class Holothuroidea; order Aspidochirotida; family Holothuriidae; genus Holothuria; species Holothuria glaberrima. Next base: position 5,164 of record WURT03643556.1, on the reverse strand, counting down.
AAATTCGGGTAATCTTTTCCCTTTTTCTTCAACTCTGCCGGAATTTTACCTATTCTGTGCCCGAAGTTTTGCTGTTTCCTGCCCGAAGTTTTTTGGGGGCCCTGCCCCCTCCCCGCTTCGTACGCCTATGAAGCCAACCTTCTAAAGATCGATGTGCTGAAAGTTTGCGTTGAAATTTTTAGAGGTGTAACTGCCACTGCTAGCGCCCAACTCTTTTGTACTGCATGGTAGTTTGAACTGAAAGTACTATAGATCTCTAGTAGAAGTGCCCCACAACTGGAAAAAAGGCAGTGGGCGCCGCTAGATTTAACCGAGAGGTTATAAGTTGAGGGTTGAGGCGTAAAACACCATCTAACCAACTAACTCTAGTAGAAGCTGTTTACACCCATTCAATACTGTTTTCCGTTTGTTCATAAATTTCGTTTTGAGATTTGCCATTTTTAAAATACTGTACTTATTTGGATATCTTTCGACTTGAATCCTTCTTTAACCATGGAGCTTCATGCTTTAACATTGTTTGGTTGTTAATATAACTAAACTTGATTGAAGAAAAACAAAATGACTTACGAATTTTAGCAGATTAGAATACGTACTAACATGACAAATTATGTGAAAGCACAGTTGCAGTGACTTACTTGGTCTTTGAGATTGGAATCAAACTGAAGTGGCGTTTTTGGCCAAATTCAGGGATCGGAAGTTACTCCTAATCAGGAATTGACACTGTGTCTTCACTTTTGCCGTGATAATTAAATACTTCTAATAAAATACACAAGAATTAAACTTTCTTTCTCTTTCCTCTCGAATTAAATATCTGGGTTCACACAAGCTAACCGTGAGTGAATGAATAATTTTTGAGGTCGTAAAAATTGTTTGGTGATCCCTCAAACAATGTCACTTTGATTTCATGTCTTCAGTGGATGGCAGCTGTATAGTCGCTTACAGCACGGTTCAAAGTTATGTCTAAAATTAAATAATAGCCGTCTAACGTGCTACGTAGGTGAGATAATACCTTGCTGAACGCATCATGCAATTTCGATAAAACTTATTGCTTTGGAATAGATAGAACTATCTGTCGAAAGAGTTTTGTTATGAACAAGGCCAATACATGAACTGACAATTTTCAGGGCAGTGATCAACTGGCAAAGATTATTTGGTCGCATTTGCTTTTGTATTCTTACATAAACATATATTTTGTTTCCTGAAAAGTATGCAGTATTTTGTTATGCTGAATCGGCGGGTTGCATTTGTCGTGAAAACTCCTACTGAAAATAACATTGGTATTAAGTTTTATTTTAACAATGATGTACTACAGTCTCTTCAGAACTTTGTAATCAAACAATTTTGTTTCAACTAAGTTGAGATCACTAGGTCACAAGCCCAAAGGTTTATTGTTTCACTTTTGTTGTAGCTACAAAGTGAGTTGCTGATTGTTTCATATTACTTATCAGCATTTTTTTTTCAAATTGAACTTTTCTATTATAGGTACCTTAGCGGGTTCTTCATAGTGCTCATATTTTTCTTTGATAACCCATTGATTAAATGGAAGATGAATGTAGCTCGTTGGATTTTTAACAGGAATCTTTGTAGCCCAAGTGTTGCAACGTCGCCTTAAAGAGCGTGACCTTAAATTGACGAAAATTTTGCATAGATGACACAAACAAATTCACTACTTTTCCTTTCAGTAGGGCATTGCTCTCACATTTCAAGAGATGTTTGGATCATATAGGATTCTGTTCTCATCATATAAAAATAAAAACAACACTCAGCGCTCAGCATGTAATACAATAGAACACAATTTTAAACAAATTTGTAAAAACAAAATGTGCTATATTACAGCAAGGGTCCTTGACGGAGTTTCTTTGGAATTCCTGAAGTACCTGGTGGTAAGTATATGGAATTTGTCAATCTGTATCGCGCCAGCGATTGTAAAGCAATCGTTATTCTTCCCAATGGTATAATAACAACACACAAATGTTGCTTTGAGTAGTGGTCAACTTGTGTTTGTGCTAAATTGAACCCCTTTTAAACGTGGGCTAAGACGTCTGTATGTTTACCATGAATCTTAATTATCGTTATAGCCTATCATTTGCACTCCAGTTTGATTACGATTTCACTGTATTGACTAATGTTAGAAATTTTGTCTGAAAAATCATCAAAATAAATGTCATTAGAAGCAACTCAATGAATTAACTTTACTCATTCCAATCAAAACTCGGAGTGAGATTAACACATAAAATTCAGGTTTCCACATTTTTTATTTATCCCGCTGTACCTATTGTATCAACATTAAAATCTTTGAAATCCAGGTATTTACACCTTTTTCCGGACACTATTACATTTAAACTGGATTACTTCACAGGTAGTAAAAAGTAGCAATAAAAGGAGAGATGTCAGCTCATATTTCAAATAGTTCCACCAAAGGCATAGTTAAGGTGGGGGTGGGAGCTTTGCAACGACCCGCCCCTTCTTCCCCACACACAAAACCTTTCCCCGAAAGCTTTACTGGAAACCAAGGGTCAACAAATTGCTGCACTTCTGTATGAGAGCCCCTCTTATACAAAATAATAAATACCCCTTAGAGCTATCTTGAAAAAATTTTCTGCCAACTACCTTGGTTTCAACATTAAATTTTAACACGTTGAAAATATAAGCCAAAATAACAGTATTCAACAAGCACGGGAATCTAAAGTAGAGGGCTCATCTTACTGCCAGCACCATCGAATTGTACTTCAAAATATTTGTAAAGAAAAATCAAAACGGAAAGAATTTTTGCAAAGACATTTGTTTACAGGGGTTGGAAAGGAGTGTATATGTGTACAATGCAAAGTCATGGAACTAGTTTACTGTACTTACTTACAACGTGAAAGCTGACTTTTGCCGGAAAAAATGAATAATCCCCTTTAGCAAATAGAAACAAAAAGACGAATATAGATCCATCATAAACTTACGGTGTTGGGGGTCTCAATACCAGGTCTCGCTTCGAAGCCAAATTTTGAGGCCTTGGCCTTACGAGTCCTCAAGGAGTTCGGCTGTGCAATGTATGCGTAATGATTTCCCAGATAATAACTTTCCGGTGTAATACACTGTCTTTCTTGCAATGGAATCGATAAACAGCAGCGGTTGCACCGGAGGAGAACAAGCTTATTGGCAGGCTGTTTTTCTTTTACTGCCGCAAAATTATAAATACACCAGGGCTTCAGGAATAGTCACCCGTAACCCCATCGTGGGCCTTAGGTGAGGCCGTTGTCTCAACGACCCATGCAGACCTTTGCAAACTTATGACTCTTTTGACGCTGTTATCCCCTCATCGAACTTTGGTTGGCTGGATACCCCATCTCAGTAATCAAAATTGCGTAAAAGTGTCCGAAATTTAAAGGGGGTTTTCTATTTACTCAAAAAGCTGTCCCCAATAAGCGCATACTATTTGTGACGCAGTAACATCGACTAATTAGCCTAGGACATTTGCCTCCACCTTAAGGGAGAAATTTACTACCGAGCTAACGGATCCCAGCCTTTCCGACATTTTCAAAAAACTGATCCACTTGTCATAGCCAGACGCCAGACTCATAACTTCCAAAGATCGCTAACGAGTTCCTTATTACCCAAATCAAGGGGCCCCAGAACTGCAATTTGTCCTGCAAAAAAATTAAAAAAAAACCCAGATGCCAAATTTGTAGGCATGTCACAATCGGTACCATATCACCCCCGAACCTCATGTATAACTCCAAAAAACGTCTTTTAAATAATTCACTGTACAGCTGCAGTAACGGAACCTTTGTTGATGGAACAGGTACTCCTTTCGGCTGGGCTTTTACAACCACAAAAGTTCTATTCGTGATAAATTCCCTGGCTTCACCATTGCCAAGCAATTCAATCTTCACCATCACTCTTTCACGTCTAATCACAATTGGGTGCATTTATTTGCCTTCGTTAGAATCTATTCCGAGCTGGTATTGGCACAGTTCTGGTGCATGCTGATGAAGAAGCAGAGCTTCGAAAATTTTGTACGTCTAATAACATGGCGAAAATATGTTGGTATCTAAGGCATTAACTGTTCTTTTTGTAATTTCATATGCACGTATATATACATATATATATATATGTTTAAAGATGTTAAGGAAGTCGCTTTAGCCTATGTCTATAACTATTCATAAAGAAGCTTTCGGCCCTCTGGCCTTCAAAGGGTTCTGAAAAAATCAAACATATGGAAGTTCAATACATCACATAGAATTATGGTCAGAAACAAAAAAAGGTGGAGAATTATTAGAACAGAAAAAGAAAAATACAAACAGCTTTCATGTTAAGGTTGATACTCGTAACTAGACGTTGAAGTCGTTTGTGGAAAGTTGATATATATGTTTAGAAGGGTGTGTCGTGATGAGGGTATTTTTCAAAATGGATTCCGTGTCGGTAGGGTGTGAGACGTTTATTAATTCAGAATGATTCCCTGTGGAGGGTGGCAGGACAAGATTGTTTTGTAATGTATTCTATACCGGTGATCCTGAAAATGTCTATTGTATGATGTGTTGAATTTAAATGTGTTGTGTATGGGAGGAGTTTCACTTGAGTGTTACCATTAAAGCTATTATTTTTTGACCTAGTGCTACTAAATATTGTGTAAAGTGTTGTTTCTGTTTTGTCTACATATTGTTTTCCGCAGTGTGAGTATATTATAAGGTAGTTTACCCAAGATGTTTTACGATCAATGAGCGATGTTACGGGCAATTCTTGCTTTGTGTGCGTGCTTTTGAATTTGTTCGTGAAATTAATATATACGTGCATCATACGTTTTCTTGATCTACATGGAAAAAATCGGGGATGTTAGAGATTATTTGTTTTGTGCCTTGAAGGTGTTGGTTCTCTTGCCCTTACGAGGAGATCCCAACGGCCAGTTACGAACATCGCTCTGTTCGCGAGAGGTCGCTGGCTCGAATCCTGCTTGAGGATAAATTTTCCATTCAGATATTTAATATCCTCTTTCAGTATGAGGCAAGAGCCTTTGTTACAGGTAATAGTCATTTTTCTCTCTGCGACTATTTCATATATATATATATATATAGTCAAATCTATAAAGTCAAATCTTTATTTCAAACCCACCGATTCCCATAACTACCTTTTGTATCCATCCAATCATCCCAAATCTTGTACTAAATCCATCCCATAC
>WURT03643545.1:0-19720 GCA_009936505.3 Holothuria glaberrima | reverse complement strand
TTCATGCAAACCTGGGAAATGAGATTCAAGAATATTATGACAAAGTGTCCCAACAGTTTTGTCCAAGATTGTAGTTATTCCTACTTACCTCTCGTTTGAGAGTCTTGACCTCTTGTTGCTCAGGTAGTATTATTGTTGTCCACATTAGGTATTTATACCAAAGCTTCCGATGGTTTCCCGCTGTATCCACACTGGGTTATAATTCCTAATACCCACGAAAGTGCCGTTATATGGAGCCATGGATTGCACAGTTTCCGGAAGATCGGAGGAAATCATTTTTATCTGTTCTTCTGTATAGATTGTTCATTTAGGTCATTTTGACAGCAATGTTAACTGTTCAGGTAACAGTTCTGAAAAAAAGAACTAAAAGGGCAAGGCAAATCCTGAATACGAACCTGGTAATTAATAGTACTGAACTGACTAAGTACGTTGTAGTACGTTCTTAGATATTCTAGATTTAGCTTTCCATTGTGATATATAAAATAATTCAAACATATTGATCAAAATATAATGACTTTCAATTACCTGAATTAAATTAAAGGAGTGGGGAATCCTATTGTTCTCCTGCAAGGTCACTCAAGCCAAGAACTTTTCCTGACTCATTTGTAAGTGACAAGTACGAAAACATAAGGATCTGTCGCTGTAACAGGAGTCTGTTTTTCGGTGCTCGGCTGACAAAGTCAAACTGTCTCGCACGAATAAAATTGTTAACCCCGCAACAGCAAAATCATAATTCGCAGCGAGTGGCTAATCTGTTTTTAAACCAACTTGAAGTCAGGACTGGTTTTACCACCGATGCTTGCTATTGGCTCAGTTACTATAGTTGTGGGGCCATTTGGCAAAGGAAAAAATAGTTTGATAACATTGCAAAGATGCGATAGAATTGTAAACAAACATTTTATTCTTGTGGTGGTTGCTTTTGTTGTTTAACATGGGTCATGATTAATGTGGGAATTAGGCCAATTAAATGCTTTTAACGAATATCTGATGAGACGATGTGAAACCGATATGCTACAAAATCTGTGGCATTTCAAGTATTTCTAAACTTTTGTTTAAAATGTTCTCATTAACGGTGTCTTGACGACTGCGTAAGGGCATACTTTACTTCACACTACAAGACAAATCACCGTCACTGTTCATAGTCTTTTATAAAAGACACCTTTAAGTTGTTAGTAAATTATCACTCCTTCCCTAGAATTAATTTCTGGACAACGGAATTGCACACTAGCCATTACCTTCGTAAAATGACGCTGGTTTAATGATATGTCTTTTTAAAAATCTTGAAAAGTTTCCCTGCTCATTATCTCATGTTTCGTTTTATCCATAATCATATTTCAAAAGAAATGCCCCTTTTCATTTACGGTGTCTAGACGTGGGAGAATGTACTGTCCACATTGTTTTGACAAAGGAAGATCTTCTATGCAGTGTTTGTTATCAAAATGAAACTATTCGTTACAAGTTTATCACGCAGTATGTTTTTTATTATCGACTGTAAATTAAGAGAAAACGGACTTCACTGATGGTGTCTAAACGATGTAAAAGTATATGGCCCACGATTACTTACCTATCACAATCTTTACATCAGTCTTTGCGGTTCCTATTATCTGTCATATCGCCAAGGTTAAATAATCCTCTGTTGTTCCTTATAGTCTATGTTTCTGGTACGTCTTTGTCACAACGCGTGTCTACAGGACATGTCAAGGAAACAAGAATGACAGTGTTGATCAGACAGTGAATTTTTCTCTCTAGTTTAGTTTTTGTTTTTATACCCCTTACTTGTTTTGTAATACAGCTGATATTAAACAAAGTTATTTTTCCCTCTGATAATGCCTAGTTGTGGATAGCGATTACTTTCCACGATGTCCAAAATACGCTACTATTTTGAATTATCTGCAATTATAAACTATCAAGTCTTTCGTTTCATACCAATATGACACCTTACCAAAGCGCCTGTTTCATAGTTAAAAGATCGTGTGGCTTACCACAAGCTAACTAGTGTATTGGAGGAGATCTACACACCAAATCCTTTTCCACTACCGATAAGATGAATAACGAGATCAACTAGCTGTATTTACCACATTCAATAAGCTAGATCCACGTTATGGTATTAACTGAACTTTGAAAAATATGCAAGTACGTTGTTTGCCCATTTGGTGATGCTGCGCAATTTGTTTCTACTCATTTCCTTAACAGCAATTCAGTTGTGAAATTATAGATCACTTTCATTTTTATGAACACTTTATCGATCATTTGAAAACAGTGCAGGTTTGAAATTAACATACAGCTAAACAAAGCAGTATCAACAGGAAACTTGGCAAAACCTTTGTTCGTGTAAACACACGGAACTGATAAGTCAGTTAATTAGTAGAATACAGAAAGTAAACACAATGAAACACAAAATACTGTTGAAGAAGAGGCCATCACATAATTTGTAACAAACGGGGAAAGAATCGGGTCTGTAGAGGTTTAGTGAAACGGTGATTTGACAGAGTACAATTTGAATTATAACTTACCTTATATTTGGCTATTACAAAAAAGTTACCCATTCATATAATATAGTTTACACCTACAATAGTGATTGCCATTTAGCAAATGAAAAGCTGCAATTCTGACCTATAGGTACGCCAGAGCAAAAGTGATCATGTATGACAGAATCATTCAAAAAAAGAGCTGTCAAGATAGATGTAGAAATTCCATTTTGAAAGTAAACTTGTTAAACAATAAGAATGAAGGAGAACTGGTTTTACTATTTTACATGCGATTGCGTTATTTCAACGTGTTGTTCGACTGTGTGGATACACACTCTACGAGCGCTGCCAACGCACACTCGTCTGTCGATTCCTGCATGTGCGAGTTTTTTTTGTTTCAATCAAATGGCTTTTTTAATGAGTAATCATTTGCCGCCTGGGGAGGAGTATTTCTCTCCTAAATTTCAGTCTCTCTTCATTACTTTTGTTGACTTAAACATTCCACGACACACACGGATATATATATATATATACATATCCTTCTGAATAAAACAAACCAGTACATTAGCTTTAAATAGAACTACTGCATATAGCTTTACTGCAACAGAAATCATTCGCTGTCACATTATCCCTAATAAAAGCTGTTTCCTGTTTCTAGCCAACATGACATGTCTAGGACAATAGAAAACGTCGTAGTGAGTAGATTTCTCAGATTAAAACTTACTTACTATAATAACATTGGAATAAGGACAACCTGTCTAGCCAGTTTCAAAAGTTTCCACAACACCTAAAACCCAGCTATGCAAGAGTTCATATTAGTGTGTGGAAGCTAATAAGTGGAATGCAGTGATGTAGTGGGGGAGTGAATTACAAATGAGGTCACTACAAGATTATTTTGTTACGGTTTTAACCAAATAATCATTAATTAGCTCTTTCCAGCCGTTTTGGACCTTGAACACAGTGTTATCTAGTCCACTTTAATTCACAGGAGACTACAGTACCTTGAATTTGACATTTCCGTCTTAGTGTTATGGTAGGAGTTGTCTCTTTTCAAAAACATTTTCATCTTTATAGATGCTGAGGTGTTGCAGGGCTATAGCCTGGGTAACATGGGAGTGGGGTTGTTTATCACTTTGTCCAGTGGTGTACCTAGGATAGTATTTACCCAGGTTGATTTTTCCCTTTTTTAAACCAATGCTTTCCAGGAGGTAGGGATCTTAGAGGGGGTCTACATCTGCACGAGGTCACGTACACATCGTTATTGTATTAGCAAAGTTTTTAACTTCAGGACATGTTAATAATCTCGCACATTGACCATGGTGATACACCTTTCAATAAACTCTTTAACAAGAACGTCAGTTGCCTTCAGGGTCTTCAGGGCGCTTCTGCTCGAGTCGTACTTGCATTGAATCAGAGCGTTGCCGAGGCGCTATTACCCAGATCACCCACAAGTTAAATCCAAGAAATGTGTTGCATTCAAGTCCGTGCTCTATGGCTACAGATGACTTACATATCCCAACGGCTAACTCTTTGATGTAAACGCTGAGTGGTGTTGTTGGCGACAACCCTTTCAAAATTGCCTCTGAAATTAGTAAACGGACTTTTTACCTGTCCATACCAGCAAATAAGGCCGGTTGAGATGATTGTAAATCCTACATGATGTGATACCACCCCAATATTTACAAAGCTGTCCGATTTCAAATCAGGGTACTTTTCAAAGTGAGTTCTATCGAAACAACTGGACCCAAGCGCCTTGCTTATGTGTCTTTAATGAAAAGTTAGTCCCAACAGGAAGCCTCAGATGCTGCTCTTTGAAAAATTAAATACATTATTGTGATGTATACTGGTAAACAAAGTAAAGCCTTTTCACTATATTCCTAAACATATTCCACATGTAGTTGGCAGAAAAAAATCTCTGCAGCCTAGTAAAGATAATAATTAGCAGGCTATACAAATAAATACTGAAAAGGAGCTTCTGGAAACTACTATTGCAAGAGGCAACTTGCAAAAAAAGTGTTTTCAGCAATTGATCTAGTAAATGGATTTTGTGCCCAATTGTCTACAGGGGAAGAGAACACTCCTCGTTGCCTGCCAATCCACAAGGATTGTCGGTTAACTTCTTTTTGTTAAGTTCGAGGATTTTTGCCGTTCTTAGCTGATCAAAATTTTTAAACTTCGCGCAATAATAGTTTTCTTGTTTTCGATTACGACGTAATTTCTAAATGCTATTCAAAAGTCTCGTCACCGTTGTGCTTTCAAAGAAACTGCAACTTACTTGTGTTTTACTTCTCATTTGCTGGCTATTCATATTACCTGCCTTTAATTAAGACAAATATACCTTTTAACTACAGACCTATAAAGTTTTAACAATGTGAAACATATCCCTGTATTGATATGACAGCTCTATCTGTGCAAAATTGATAACACTACTTTAAATTCTCTTTGTCTATTGCCATCAGATGAGCGAGGTATTCAGTTACTCATTTTCTTTTTTTCCACTACGGCCAAATAATGCTCAGATTTGTAAATCATAATATACATTGCAATATCCGATTTCCACCTATCAAACAGTTATAATTACCAGGTTAGATCAGCGATAAGGCTGAGAGAAATGGCTAACACTCTTCTGGACAGTTTTTTTTTTTCATTGAAGCTACTACAACTTTGACTGTTTTTGTCAACAAGAATTTACAACCACCCAATAGTGTTAGTTGAAAACATGCTGTGTATACTGGGAGAATAATATGGAGAAAGGTAAAAACGGGCCGAAGAATAACAAGGATTGTAAGTATCATTTACTTTAAACGGGATATATTGTTCCCTTACTATGAATAACCTGGTAAGATAGGCTGACTTATTGCACTTTATTTAGTGTTGAATCTTCAATATTGAACATGTAAGGGGAAAATATTCACCAAAACCATAGTATTGAAACAAAAGATAGACATCTGGACAAGAAAAAATAACTATAATCAAATACAAGTTGTTTTTTTTTACTTAAAAATATTTCTGTGAAATCATGTACCTATAGCTTTTCACACATTGACGTTCCACATGGTTTGGCATGGACAGAGCCACACCCCTCCCTGACCTCTAGTCATATCACTATCTTACGTTAAAAAATTAAAAACAAAAATGTTAGTCTGATAATAATGTACCAAACCCAGTGTAACCTTTAGATAACAACCGGTTTTACACATGTTTAACTCTATAAATGAACCATCATTGTACCCTATTTCAATTTTTTTTAATCTTCTTACATTAAACTTCTGAAAACTCTAACCTTTCTATTAGTTTATTTCTCCTGAAAAAAATTAACAACACTTTTGATTTTCTTTGGATTTTATGTAAAAGTTAGCTAAATAATTTAACTGCATCTTTGGTAGTAATTTTCTAAAATTTTCTTTGGCTATATCCCGAAGAGCTAAAACGAAATGGTACTGTCGAGGATATTCTGATATCCGAAGGAGCCACGTCCCCAAAAACCCCACTAGATTTAGCCGACCAGCTCCTTCCCCCCGACCTTCATTCCTCTACATCATGGATCTGCCGTACATGGTTCCATTCTAGACTGGCTGAGAAGAACAGATACTGCTTTCTTGGTGGTGCACTAGCTCTTCTTTACCTCTAGAAGAGAACCTGACCACGTCCCAGAAGCCATGTGTTACAAGTGGATTAAACAAGGAAATGCGTATACAAGATAGGTTTTGTTACATAGGTGTTATGCTTTGAAAACACGAATAAAAGGTTCTCAATATCCTTCACGTCTACCAGCCGTTGCTGCAAAATACAACCTAACATACCATACCTATCACATTGGAGTTGTACAAAGGAACAACTGCAAAGCTAATATTCTACAATAAGGAGGCATTTTGTGTGCCGCTCCTATTACATTTTTAAATGTACTCATTCCAACACTCTGAAAAGTGAGTTTGGAAAAGACGTTAACCGTCTCTGTCGAAGATCGGCAACATCTAGCAAACGAAAATCCAGTGCTTTGCAGAAAAAGAGAAAGCCCGAAATTGCAAGTGCTTAAAAGTCACTAAACTTCGACAGGGACTCTCGAGAACTGTTACGAGTAAATCACGTCAAATAGGGTCTCTTGGTTACAGATAAGCATGATAAGTGCACCCAAAACAAGTTCCATTAACCCATTCTTTATTTAACAGAGTGACTACTGGGCAACTCAGGTAGTGTAGCAAGTTCACATTATTGATAGATCACAAAAGCTAAGGCGTAGAGACTGAAAAGGTCCGCAATCGGATCACAGCCCACTAAAATGTTCGTTATACTACCCGTATATGAACTGACATCTTAAATCATAATAAGTATGCTAAGTACTTTCTAAAAAAAATCGAGACCTCGTTCATATAATCACTAAGTGGCCATGTGAATTTTGCTAATTGTTCTTAAAGAGATTTAAAGCCCATTTTTATTGTTCCTCTTTTCATCTTTAATATATTTTGTATTTCTTTTCCTTTCTTTGAACTTTTGAAAGCAGGATTCCCTCCCTCTCTAATCGGCTATTCAATGCAGGGTCGTATTCAGGAATAGAGGGGCGCAAGGTGTGATTGATCCAAAGACATTATAAACATGGACCCCAAACTTAAAATAGCGCGGTGACTCCTCATGGAGGCCAAAATATCGGGGCGGAAGTGCAGATCACTGTTCAGTCGTTTTGAAAACAAACAGGCGAATGAATGTCTTACAAAAGAATTAACACTTGCTATTTCGAAATATTGTTATTTAAAGAAGAACCACTGCTCAATAAATTCCACATAAATAAGAAAAGTTATTTCTTTGTCGCGGCATTCCCCATATGCACACTTAACCATGAACGCACAATGACTGGTTTTGCAAGTTTATGGAGTCCATTAGTCAGTTTCTATGGTATCTTCGAGTGACGCACTTTTATATGAGAGTGCAATTTCTGACGCGCTCACAACGGGAAAGAAATTAGCGCATTCGTTTTCCGAGCACGCAAAAATAAGCGTCAAGTATTCCGTATAAAATGCACAGAAAATTGTTTTCTGCGGAATCTGCGCGGATGCAACGCCCACGCAAGTCACGCTATTCAAACAATGACCTTGTCTGTAATGCGTGTCTATAACTTATACGCACATTACGAAAAGCAAAGGGCGTATATCGAATGAACACCTCCGTCCCGATATTTGCTTCTCCATGAGTTGTCAATCTCCGTGTATTTATCGGAGTTTGGTATCTATGCTTATAATATCTTTGTGCTTGATCGCTCTTCTGGGAGGGGCCTAAAACCAGGGGTGAGGGTGTCCCCTCCCCTTCGGAAATTGTTGCTTTTGGAAGAGGGCAAAGATGCCAAATGGTGCTATATTTAACACAGTTTGAAACATTATCCTTTTTTGCCTCAATTATTCCGCAAATAACGGCCAATAGGGAAGGCTCCGTCTTGCGCCCTCTGAATCCGCCACTGCAATACACTTAGACTGTCACATATTAAAGATTGCCTTAAAATAAAAGAAAGAGTTTTCGTAAGTCATGCTCTTGTTTGAATAAATTATTGAATAGAACCTGTGTCTTGTTAAGAAAAAGTATGGTAGGTCAATAAGCGAACTTGCCACACCCAGTCTAACTGACGTATGTCTTTCTCCTCAGTTACTTCTGTGTGAGGAGTAATAACAATTTATTACACCAATATCCTGTGTAGGGAATCTTTTAAAGTCTTCTTCACAAACTTATCTTTACATATTTATATACTTGCGGATCTAAACTTTCACCTAAGTTCTTTAACGTAATGGCTTAGTAATTGCTTATAGTTTCTTGCTTGAACTTCAGTTCTTCCGTACGACTGCTGTGCAACATCATGTGATTCTATTCCGAATGCAAGGTCCGACAGGGTTGACACAAATTATTGCATAGCTTGACCGTCAACATGAATTCCCTCCGTCACTCATATAGTATCTTCTTGTTACTGTCATCACATTTCTTGATCACCGCAGTCAACTGTCTTGATGGTAAGTTGTTAACATTTTTGCTTTGGCTTAAGGAAAAAATATTTCTTTTAAGTCTTGGAGTGTTAAGATGCTTTCCCAAGGTTCTACTATTTATCTCAAAGATAAGCGAAAACAGATGATCCGGAATGTATCAGTGGCCGAGAAAATTTTCTGAAAGGAAACTTGATTATAAAGTCGTAAGATCAAGACAGGCGTATTAAGGATTACAGTGATATTACATTAAATTTAGTATAGCCTTAAACTAATTGATCAAGACTTGAAGAACATAGCAAGAAGTAAATGAAATAAGATAAGATCAACATTACTCAACTTGTTTTCCAGATGTAGGTATGTGTCTCTACAATCAAATGCAGTCCTTCTTTAAGAAGTCAACTTCATCTTGGGTTAGAAATTGTGAAGAAGCTGAGGCCTTAACTTTACAGACAAATATCCATAATCTCAGAAGAAAAAGGAACAGCAATAACAAACAATGTTTGTTCGAACATTGTTTTGTCACAGAAAATGAATCTTTTGTACTTTTCAAAATGCCAAAATGTTAAGCACCTCCTCAAATCTTGCCAACGTAATCTTTTATCTACATTAGTACAAATGTTTAAAGTTGACTTTACCTGTGACACCACAACTGAGATAAAATTCATATTCAAAACCAATCATTAAAGATCAGAACAAAAGATAAGTTTTACTACCACATCAGCTTCAAAAAAAAATAGAAACTTTGTGATAAATTCTGATTGTTTTCCTAAAGACCTTTAAAGAATAAATAATGTAAGATTCGCACCCAAGTCAACATTTTCTTGTGTCACGTTTTCGTAAACACATTAATCAATTTTGGTAAGTTCCAAACAAGGGCATGCATGACTAACATAGCTAGTAACAAACTGAAGAATACATTTTTAAACAGTTTTTAAGGAAAAGTTTACTTGAACTATTATCTCTCCTGAGATCACTTGCAGACGAATGGTACAGAATTCTATTATTTTGTCTTTGATTAAAGGATAAATTTAAAACAAAATTAAAATGTTAAAACAAAGGTTTAGAAGACTGTCATAGTAAAGATCTCCCCTTATAAAATGGCAGCTAACAGATGTTTTCTTTCAAATATTATACATAACAACACCTACACGAATAATTCCCTGTTGTTCTGTACTAATAAATGGCAAAGAAAAGAAAGACAAAGAAGTTAAAACTTTTACAAAGCAAAGAAGTACCAAATAGAAATATGTGATAGACTGGTTAAAAGAAATGAAGGATCGCCAAATTAGAACTACATCAAAAGCAACCATCAAGTCATGTTTTTTTCTGTAACATTTTATAGACGTTTTGCTTTTAAGTTCAGAGGGGAATTCTATGATAATGAAGTCCATAACATAGCAAATGAGACTGTAATGGTTTCTGACCATCTCGAATACAAAAATAAACACGAAAGAATACTTTCTTCGCGTTACTAAAAATCATTTAAAAGAAAATCCCTAATATTTTCCTGGACTTTTCACCTCTTTTTTACAGATAAAATAAAAAAGCTCAAAGATGAGACCGAAGGAATTTGATGACAGGTTGAAAATGGCTTGTTAACTGCTTATTTACCTCTTTGTGTCAATTAATTTCTATGTATAAGTAATATGAGAGAACAAGGCTGGGAAAAGGAAGTTTGTGAACTGTTATGGTTACATAAAACGTATAATATAACCTGAAAAACTGTTCACCTTTTCAAAGAAAAAAACACAAGTGTATCTCTTGCAGGAAGACTTTCATTAAAGAGTCTTAACAAATTGTCAATATTGTGAGAAAGCCAATATTGATCATTTAAATTTCATGACATTTGTTTCAAAGGTTCATACTTCTTTTACCAACAACCAGAGTATCCACGAGATTGTAAAGAAATATATACACAGTGTTCTTCTGATAATTTTACTGGTGCTTACACCATCAAGCCAGATGGATATCCAAACCCATTTGAAGTGTATTGCGACAATCAAATTTCTACAGGTGGATGGACGGTAAGTTGATTACACTTCTTTAACTGAGATATAACACAGAAGATAAAGAAAGAGTGCCTTCTAATTATTGCTTCAGTATGTCTCGTCAGGGAGCTGAAATAAGAAGAAAACACTTTGGGAACTACAATTATTGTCATCATATTAGATCATTTACTTTAAGGAGAGTATATCAGTTTATAACTGATAATAAGAGTCTAGGAGATCTACTCCTTTCCCTGTTCGTTTTCATTTTAGAAGATGATACCTTATCAACCTTCATTTATACCTACTAACATCCTGTGGATGGGATTTAAAGAAACTAAGTTTTGATCCACATTTTTTAATGACAATCGAGAAAAAAAAACAAATTTTAAATAACCAAGCAGGCGCTTATCTCAACAGCATTTAGATGGACTAACGTTAAAGACGAAGTGTAGCTTTAATGCAATAGGAAAGATAACTCACATACGTGTAATACCATAAGTTGTTCTAGTATTCTGTTAATTTCGCAAACTTTCACTGTTTCCAAAAGATGTATCCATCTTCAACACGTCACACACACATATATTTATATATATATATATATATATGTATATATCATATTTTCAACCTTGATAAGCATTATGTAGATCACGTTTGGAGTAGCAAATTATTCCAGGAGAAAGTGACTATTAATGTTAGAAATATTTCCAAAAATTGCTCATTCTTTTATAATAGCTAATAAATGTTTTCCTAAATACCTATAATCGTTTTAAAGTCAATCGAATCTTCAAGTGCTGGCTAAATAAAGTTCCTTGGTGGCCCCTTGTGAAAGTGCTACCATCCTGTCTTCTCTTAATAGTAACTGCTTGTGTTCATTAATGTTGCCCCTCTTAGAAAATATCCTATACGAAATACACTGTAAAACCCAATTTGTTGGGATAACTTATCAGACTTGAGGTAATTTGTTGCATGTACGATTTTAAGTTCAGCCAACTGAGTTTCTTTTAATAATTAGATGCATAATCGGAGACTCTCAGTTACCTGAACTTTAAAAGGTCCATGCAGCAAATAACCTGCATGTCTGATAAGTTATCTCCACAAGGTTTTACAATGTAGAAACAAGTACAACTCAACTTCTTTTATGAAATTTCAACCAATACTCGTAGGCTATTGATTGACCAAAACAGTTTTCGAGTGACCTCCAAAACTCTGCTGTACATTTGTTACTGTTTTAC
This sequence comes from Holothuria glaberrima, assembly GCA_009936505.3. Lineage (NCBI taxonomy): Eukaryota > Metazoa > Echinodermata > Holothuroidea > Aspidochirotida > Holothuriidae > Holothuria > Holothuria glaberrima. The sequence goes on along the minus strand of WURT03643545.1, from coordinate 8,069 downwards.
TGGTTAGGTTATCCAGCGTCAAGTCGATGAATCGTTAACATTCGAACGAACTTGGGAAGATTATCGGAACGGTTTTGGATTTTTGTCCAGAGGATTTTATATCGGTAACGAAAAGCTATCCTATTTAACCAACCAAGCAGTTTACGAACTCCGTATTGACATGGTGCTGTCCAATGGATCCTACTTTTACATCAGCTACAACACGTTCCGCATTAGTGATGAGTGGAGTCAGTATACACTAGTCAATGCTGAAGAGTTTAGCGGTAATTCTAGTGAGTATGGTGTTTATTCGTAGGAATTACTGAAAATACTTGCGATATCAGGTTGAGAAACATATATTATTCACTTTTTCAAGAAGTTGAAAATTTTTGGGCTGTAAACAGGGTTCGCTTTGTACGCCTTTGTCGACGCTTTTTACGACGTCACCGCTGATTGCATACTAACTACCATACTTAAGGTTCCGTCGTAAAATTTAAGCCATTGTGAATAATTGGTACGACCAAAATGCAACAGTTCAATAAAAACTTACTAATCAGCGATGTCCTTTCTATTGGCATGTAAATATATTTCAAATCTTGTAAATTCCAATGTTTTACTTACGTGAAACTAACACTTAGGCCTATAGAAAACACAATATACCCGCAACATTCCACACGGCATTATTTGTAAGTTAAAGTAGGCCGACAGCTGAATTTCATATAGCCTGGATGTTTACGACAGGAATTGTATGAAATACGACCAAATATTTTAAGGCGAATTAAAAAAAAAAAAACATATTCCCTATGAAAAGTTACGACGGAATTTTTAACACAACGCGAGCCGTTACTGTAACATACGGAGATGGCCTAATGTGAGTCTATTTTATTGCATCATCTTATGATGGACAACAATACGTTGTCAGTTAGCGACATGGACTTTTTTTAATTTGTAACGATGTGTAAATAATCAGAACATAGCTCATGACCACTTTCTATTGTTTTCTGTGCCAGGTTGTGTTGCAACAAGTTGCCCCATCGAAATGGAACACGAACGCTGTTCATGCCACACTTCCTGCAAAGATTCTGTCAGAATGAGTGACTGCTACGAAATTTGTGAAGAAACTTGCGTACCTAAAAGGTGCTTTGTGAATGAAGCTAACATTTTCATTCTGGTAATACACTCAGTTCCTGTTTCATTTTCTCACAAAAGAAAGTTTAAAGCCATTGTCAGAAGTAAATCATTTTTAATTCCATGAGATATGGAATAAGTCTACTTTATGTTATCCGATACTAAAAAAGAAGAGTGTCTAAAACATTTCGCTTCGGGTCAATTTATGCAAGAAGTTGAATTACCGATGAAGTTTACTTTAAAGCATACGGGCATTTGGGTAGGAAATGAAATCAGTTAACAGTTTGAAAACAAATGATCTTTTGACTAGAAATGCGCAATAAAAGGATTAATAGTAGCCAATCTGCAAGTTAAGATTTATCATAGTTCATGTAAAACACATATCGTTCTAACAAGTCCTCTTGGGATATTTAACTGTTCTTCATTTCAGGAAGGAGAATCTTACTCGGACCCTGCTTGTACGAAGAGATGCTCCTGTTCTGATGGACAGCTTATATGCAATAACACTTACCGATGTGATGTAAATGCAATTTGTAAAAACAGTTCGGGCAATCATCAATGTCATTGCAACGAGGGTTATTCGGGTAACGGGGTTATTTGCCAGTCGATATGCCAGAAGAATGAGGTATATGGAATCTGTAATGGTCAGACATCTTGTACTAGCCCTGCTGATTGTGTATCATGCAATCAGGTTAAAGGATGTTATTGTCCAAATGGATTTTATCAACAAGGAGGGGATTGCGTGCGTCAGGAACGTTGCAACTGTTTTATTAATGGAATTATATTACCGGTAAGCTGTTTATGCTGTTTTACACAACTCGGGGTTTTTTTTATTAATTTTTTTTGTGGTTGTCTTAAATTTGCGTCATTTTGCATTCCTTTGTTTACACGGACCGTCAATATTGGGGCGAAAATTCTCATCATTTGCTCATAATTATTTTTAAGCCCTGGGTTCTCCAAATAAGGTACATATGGAGTAATATAACGAGCAGCTATATTTAGAAAAGTTCAGTTTGATCTTTTCGAACCATTAGTGTGTGTTATATAACTTCACGTTGGAAGTGTAAATAGCTCGAACTTAAAAAAGCTGTGGGTTTTAACAGTTAAATGTAACATGTTTTATTGTTGGTTTTGACAAATTGAAACTGAGCTCGGATGCACAATAAGTAAAAGTTATCTCAAGTGTTGTTTATACATGTCAAATGCTTTCGAGGTATAATTCCTAGGTTACAGAACCATCTTTGCTCGAGAGGGCTTGGCAAGATGGAGGATATCTTTTGAACTTCTTTCCGAAAGTTATCCCATAATCCCATTAGCGGGAATGGAGAAGGGCCACAACCCTTAACACTATGGCTAATGTGCCAAAATCTGAATCAACCTTATACGAACTTCTATTAAGTTGTGCATAATAATTCCTTTACATTTTCTTTTTTGGCAATTTAAAGGATTAATGTAAAACAATTCAGTTGACTGAGGTTTGTCGTAAGTTGGAAGCGTTTATAGTCCCTAATCAACTATACGATTTCATTATATTATTAAATAAAGTCTGAACTAGGGTGTATTATTTTTCGTTACTAAAATCCCTATTTTGTTCGTGTTTGTCATGACGTAGAGTAATAAGTAGTTTTCGTTTAGGGACATTCCCATTTTACTGATAATACAGAAAGGTCAAGAGTTATGCTACCTTAATCTTTTAGGTATGATATGGATTTTTATTGGAAGCTGTGGTGCAAATTTGAATTAAAATGCTTAAAGAATGTTGAGGTTTTACAGAAGAGACTGTTTTACTATTACATGCTTTTAAAAATATCTTCTGGTTGGATTCTTAATCTGACCATAGATTCTTGACAAAAATATGCTGAAGTATCATTTTATTTTAATTTCCCCCTTTTTGAGGTAACTCTGTCCTTACCCTCTCTTACGGTTGTAATTTTAATGATGTTTCATTTTAATTTTATCTTGTCGTAGACTTTTCCACAACTTCCCACATTTATATTAGTAAATTTGTGGCTTCAATTGCAAGAGTAGGCTGTGACTGAATAGTAAAAGTTCAGCTTTATTGGCCGGCCTTAATATTTATCGATGTAAATAATTTAAAATCCTATTCAATTTGTTCAACAGGCTTAACATAAAAGGGACATTTCAAATATTTCATATTAAATATTGTCCTGTTTTAATTTTTGTTTGAAAATATTAGGATGGTGATACGTATGTGAATTCTGACTGCTCTAGGAGGTGCACATGTAACAACAATCAACTGAACTGTGACCCTAGCTACCAATGTACCTCAAATGCAGCCTGCAGAGAGCGCAGCGGTGTACGACAATGTTACTGTGATGCGGGCTATCAAGGTGACGGTGTCACATCCTGCACACGCGTAGTATACACAGACTGCAACCACGTACAGAACGAAGGCAACACAGAGAGCCGAGACTATTCTATTCGACCTGCAGGATGGACTGGGTCACCCTTTAATGTATTCTGTAACATGACGATCGATGGTGGAGGTTGGACGGTAAGTGATGGCAATAATATATTTTGCTCATTATTCTCGTACTTTAAACTCATACAGCCTGTGTGGAAACGACATATTAAAAAAACACTTCTACATATCTTAGATTAACCACTTATAGCAGTTTTACTCATCCTTGCAATAGTGGAATGTATAGTTGATAGTCGCAATGCCCAGCTATTAGTGACGTCGTTTCATATATGTCCGACCATCGTAAACGATCTAATAGACTGGTATCTGGAGTTTGTTTCGTCCAAAAATGAAATTCCACTGTCTTCTCTCCAAGTAGCACTATAAGTGACTTCGTGATAACAGCATCGGATAGGTTTACGCAGTAAAGGCTATGTGTACCGGGTGGTTTACGATGTTCTCATCAAGCAAGCAATCGGGTGCTGGACCATTGATAGGGTTAATGAAAATAAGAATTTACGTTAAAACACCTTTTTCATAATGATTTTGCTTAATATTTGTTTACTTTTTCCAAATGATTTTGATTCATATTCGTTAAGGTTTGTACGCTTTGTAACAGGTTATTCAACGTCGAATTAATGGTGCAACGAATTTTTACAGAAGTTGGGCTGACTACAAAAACGGATTTGGCAACATACATCAAGAATTTTGGCTTGGAAATGAAAAGTTGTATTACTTAACACAGCAAGCTACGTATGAATACCGTTTCGACTTTGTGAGGTCTTCACACGGAACCCATTACCACAAATATACAAGGTTTCGCATTGACAACGAATCAAACAAATATCGTGTAACAGATGTTGGTAGCCGGAGTGGAAGCTCCGGTAAGTATCGTTCGAGTTACTTAAAGTGAAAAACTAATGTCTGTTGTCATTCTATTTCGCTGTACGTGATTTGCATTTTGTAGCTAAATTAAAAAAATAGTTTTACTACAATAAATTCAAATTATGAATCTCTTAAAACAGTGAGTGGTCACAATACTTGACCCAAGAAACAAAGCTAAACGGTATTCAAAATGTACACAAACCTTTCCGTTCGGTCAATGGAAATGCGATCATCCATGAAACGTAAGTAGTTGGCTTTAGAGCGAGAGTTACACTTCAACAAAGAACGACGCTATGACAGAGATGCTTACACTAATATTTCAAAATAGAGCAGGTATGCAATACAATTTTCGTTCAGCGTTGTCAATGTTCGCTAGCGCACAGTTGCTCCAGCAGTAAGGGATTTAGGTTGGCAATCACGTTACTTCCCAAGAGCTGCAAAACACTAAAAAATCAGAGAAGAGTTCAAAAGTTTACTGTGTTGGGAAGCGTAACCCTTGTGGTGTCGAAAATCTGCCTTCAAATCGACTCGCAGGTATATGTCAGTTTCTTTCTAGATTTAACATCTAGGACACCTATGAAAATCATCTTATTAAGCTTGGTGTAGTATATGTTTTCTTCTGAGTAAAGATGATATTATCATACATCAAACAACAGCTACAAGTGTCTGAGTGAAGTAAGCAGAGGTTACAGGCAAATGTTTTATACCTCTGGAAAAGTTTCAGCCTGCTTCAGGAAGCTTATAACTATTTCATGCTTCCTACTTTTAGTTTCAATTAAATTCAAACATACAGCGCGATATCTGTTCGTTTTGTAGAAGGCATAAAACCTTTGGAAAACAAAATTAAGCAAAATCAAATTTGAAAACGTAAAAAACGTGCAATAAATTATCAAAAAGATGCATTATATTCGTTAAAGTTGTGAGTTTGATATCGATTAGACTTATTAAAAATAAGAGAGTCAATCACTCAATGAAGTTTATAGATATCTCTTCTTACTTTACAAGAGACTCTCCGTAAGTACTTTAAGTCAAGTCAGCAGATTGTATTAAGCGGTTACAGAAGATGGTTTTTACAAAACGAGCACGTATACACTATACAATACTATTTAAATTCATGTCTAAAAGAAAACAGAAGCATAATACAAAATACTCTTAGACAGGGTGAACTCAAGTTCCCAGAAAGGCATGTACATGGAAAGTAACACACTTATTCGAGTGGGAACAATGTTAAAGTTTTCAACGGGTCATTTGAGATTTGATTGCTGATTAATATTGTCTCTTTTAGGAATAGAGATATCTTACCAGCAGATAGAAATATACACAAACACATGGAAAGTATGTGGAAAACTTTGGGTTTGGTTTCATGTTCAATTATTTTGACATTCAAGCCATGATTAATTGACGCTCCTCAATTCACAAAATAAAACAAATAGTAAAATATAAGCTAAAATTTAGCTTAGACAGAAAATGTAATTTAAGGTTACTGTAAATTTTACACACCACACAAAGAGGGACATAGTACTTTGTACGAAAAAATCGGCACTTTGCTTTGTCAACAAACTACCATTTCCTCCTTATTAAAAATCAATTTCAATTGAAGTTTGAGTTACATGCTTCAGACGCTAATGACGTCTTACTAAGCCTCGTTCTTGTCTTCTTCCTTCCTTCTTCTGCAGGTTATACCCTCTATTATATTCAAAACATTGCGTTCAGCACGCACGATCGGGACAACGACGGAAAGAGCGCTACAGACTGTGCTGAAGAACACAGGAGTGGCTGGTGGCACGGCGGTTATTACTATAGTTATTCTTATAGCTATTGCTATTATTTTCCAGAAGGCAGCCGTTACCGGTATTGCTCTTATGCCAACCCCAACGGTGTCTACAACGGCGGTAATGGACAGAACATCTTTGCTAGTTATTATAGTTATAACTGTCATACAAAATATACGGAGATGAAAATTCGCCGGACTTCGTGACATAAAAAACAACTAAATTTACCAACGTAATCTTGCATAATTAGTTACCTGAAAAGAAAATGGATATTTAAAGTTTATAAAACATTGATTCTTTTTTCATATGGTCTTTTGATAAAAACTATTAATTGAATTAGAGGTTCATAAAGATCTAAGCACTAGTTGACCAACTGTCCTGACAAAAATTAACGATCCCGATATTGTTTTGGGTAGACATCATGGCTCATAAAATATGTAATGGTAACTAAGTATATTCCTTATGGTGTTAATTTTGCCCACGGATTGCTTATTTGTAGTAAAACCTGAATCTGCTAGACTCACGGGATAGCTTACTCTCCTGCTTCCTTTACTTAAAATATTGACATCATATATAAAATTGTTTTGCTAGAAAATTGGAAATTAGAGAAAGTTTTAACAATTTCACAGTGACTATATAAGAGTTAACAAAATATTGCATTTCTCAAGAGGTATCTGTATTGTAAGTAAATAGATTATTTGATCGGATGAATTTTCCAGGGGCTCATTTGTTGTGTTCCAATTGAGATAGTTTATAAAGAAATAAAATATTCTCATATGAATCTCAAACCAAACGGAATAAACCGTATGTCTTAAATCCCATTTGTTATTTAACGGGATTCTTGCAAGAGTTTTAGTCTTTTCAGTACAATGTATCGTTAAGTTTGAAATAAAAGGTAAGTAATCATAGCTTTTGCCAAACAGCCTAAATTTCTGCTGCTAATGACCAAACAATTTGAGATCATACCCGAGCTAAAAAACATTATTCGAGATAGATTTTAGCTCTCGATCAATCACATACTGGAGTATGACACTATTTTGGTAAACATATACTAATTTTACTTTTTTACGGCGAAATCTTGATTACCTAGAATTGAGCCACAAATTTATCATTTGACAATACTTTTGCTACTCCAAACCAACAGTCAAGATCAAGAAAACCCTAAGAATAAGAAAATATCCTATGGACTGCATGTACGCTATACGTAAGTCTTTTTTAGCAAATGCAGATGAATGGAAGGGGTGAGGGGCCACCCTCTTATTGCAAAAATGAGAGCAGAAGTTTTGAGATAGAAAAAAAAATAAGGAAAAGGAAAACACACAGACAAAACAAATTGTTAAAAAGATTTTTTTTCACAAGATATCTTTTCCAAGGGTCCGATAACGTTTCAAGTTGAAATCCACTTTCTTAAAAATCCAATAAATTAGCTGATGGAAAGGAGCGGGCTTATTGGGCAAAAACATGTGAATGGCACAGGAGTGGTGCTGTTCTACAGATCCATTGGACGTGAACATAATGATATATGCAGCGGGCATGGCTTACTGCCTTAAACTGTAGTAACAGGTTTGTTTTAAAGAATGAAAATGACTGCAATCTAGATGAATGGAGATGCCTAATTTTCCCAATACAATCCTTCTAGAATGATAAAAGACATCATTCTGGTAAAGGGGCGTAATCACAGATATATTTCATGGAAACTTGTCTTTAAACTAGCCATTGACACAGGTTAGCTAATTACCATGCACGCTTGCCATAGGATTGGTCATGTTCTTGTGCAAAATTTGTGCCAATTAAATCCAAATATTTAAACAAGAGGGCAATCCACGGAGTTGCTTATCTCATCGCTAGCACTGAGCCGTGTAACTGGAGGACGCATGTCAATG
>WURT03643534.1:0-19721 GCA_009936505.3 Holothuria glaberrima | reverse complement strand
GACAACATAAGCCGACAACATAAGCCGCCTATTAATCCCAGAATTACCTGCCAAGAATTACAGAAACTAATTCATAAACAAGAACAGTGACTGCAAGAAATCAAAAAGGATGACTATTTGTCAAACTCCCAGAGAGAAGGACATGACTATCTGCCACTAGTGCCAACTTCCTACAGTACTTCAGTCATATGAGGTCACTGCCACACACCAGAGTTGTGTACACACAGATATTGGGATACATGCCAACAGGCTTTGTCACACATCATGCACTTTAGCTAAATCACACCGTGCTTGAAGGATTATTATATGGTTGTGCAACTGCGAATACGTGGCTGATGAGTACGGCTCATATTTTGAGATATATACCTGCAGTTTTTTGTTTTTTTCACGTCAAAATATCATTTGCGAGAGAAAGGTATTAGTGACAGATTTTTAATTCAAAATTTGTATTAAGATTTGTCATAAATTTGTGACCTTGCAGACCTTCAAAATGAAGAAACCAACATCTGGCAGCAAGTAACACCAAATAGAGGACGGGCTTCCAAAAGCCGGATGTCATGGTACAATGAAAAGCCAGACTTATGTATGGTCACAAGGGTTAGCAGTTACCTCCAAATTTAATGGGTCCAAAATGTTGATAAGGGACACTTTAGATTGCCCGAACAGTGCGTCTTTGGGGTCCAATTGAAATTTAAAGGGTTCAACCCAATTTTCAAATTTACCTGTAGCAAATGCATAATACACAAGTAAACCAGCCCAAAGGCTTTGTGATTCCTTGCTGAATGGGGGATGCTTTGTTACACAGAGGTCATCCAGCAAATTTACACTTCTTGACTACATCATTTTCTAGAATGCATTCACAATTTGAACCCTGCTGACCTCACATGACCTTTGAACCCTTCCAAAACTTAAATGAAGAAAAAATTGATAAAACACATGTGTAAGGAGAGATTTGTCTTTGCTTCCTCCCTTGTAATGTCATGTTTACAAAAGTTCAGTTTTTGACCTCTGGTGACCTCACATGACTTGCTACCTCCACCAAAAACAAAAGGGTTCTTCCTCTCAACATGACAAATCTATATATACTACAGTAAGTATGAAAAGTTTGTGTCAACTCAAATTTACAAATATCATGTTGATGTTTTAAGTTTTTGACCTTTGGTGACCTCAAATGACCTTTGACCTCCACATAAAACAACAGGGTTTTTCCTTTCAACATGACATATTTATAAACCAAACATGAAAAGTGTCGGTCATTCCTATCTCGAGATATCAAGTTTACGAGGTTTTCTGTTTTCGACCTCTGGTGACCTCAAATGACCTTTGACCTCTACCAAAAACGACAAGAATGTTCCTCTCAACATTACAAATCTATTTTCTGAATATGAAAAGTTTCGAACATTGCTATCTCAAGATATCAAGTTTACAAGCTTTTCAATTTTTGACCTATGGTGACCTCAAATGACCTGTGACCTCCACCCAAAAATGGTAGGAATATTCCTCTTAACATGACAAATCTATATACTAAATATGAAGTGTCAGTCATTGTTATCTCAAGATATCACATTTACAAGGTTTTCAGTTTTTGACCTACGTTGACCTCAAGATCTTTGACCTGGTACCAAAAACAATAGCAATATTCCTCTCAACATGACAAATCTATACAAAATATGAAGTGTCGGTCATTGTTACCTCAAGATATCACATTAACAAGGTTTAACGTTTTTGACCTCGGTGACCTCAAATGAGCTTAAAACTCCACCAAAAACAATAAGGTTCTTCCTCTCAACATGACAAATCTACATACTAAATATGAAAACTGCCAGTCATTGCTATCTCGAGATAACATGTTTTCAAGCCATTTACAAGGTTTTCTCAGTTTAACCTCCGGTGACCTCAAATGACCTTTGACCTCCACCAAAAACATTAGGCATATTCCTCTTAACATGAAAAACCTATATACCTAATATGAAAAGTGTCGGTCATTGCTAACTCGTAATATCGTATTTACAAGGTTTTTCGGTTTTTGACCTCCGGTGACCTCAAATGTCCTTTGATCTCCAAGAAAAACAACAGGGTTCTTCCTCTCAACATGACAAAGCTATATACCAAATATGAAAAATGTCACTCATTGCTATCTTGAAATATCCTGTTTACAAGCTAAGTGTCACATACACACACATACACATATGAACATCCAATGCCTTACGGGGTACTAGGCAGGGACCGCAGAGACGGGGGCGCTAGGGGGCTTTAGCCCCCACACTTTTTCTGCGGTGGGCATTTTGGGCTGCCTTAAACTGCATTAATTTTATTGAACATCACTGGGCTACTTTGATGATTAGCCCCCTGCACTTCAAAACTGGCTCCGCAGTGTCTGGTACTAGGAAAGGACCCCAGAGGGAATGAAAGGGAATTTCCTAGCAGTGAAGCTGCCCGTGAAGTAGGCGAGGTGAGCTACGTGCTTGAGGGCAGGTTTGCTCCAATAAGGCAGGCACGTGCAGCCGCGCATGACTTCTCATTGCAGTGGCAGAATTTTTGGGCAGCTACGTCAGTTTCGAGCCGTGCGTGAGCTAGGAAAGACGTGCAAGAGCGGAGCTCGAGGCGGCTGCCTCAGTTCCCGTTAAGGACATGTTTGTGAGTGCATACATACACGCACACACACGACATCACCATCGCATAGATTCCTTGCCTGCCTTCGGCAAGGAATCAGCAGTGTAGTGCTAGTATACATAACATTTTTTCAATGGGTTAATTGAGTGCATACACTATGAACAAGTCAGAGCTTGGGGGAATTCCAACCCCTCTAATAATGGCATGTTTGTACTGGTGTGTGCAGAGGAGACTGAAAATTATGATGGTTGCGTATGGTTTCCTAATGAATGATATTTTTTTTATTCTCTCTTGGATTGTCGGAATGCTCAGGAACGGAGTGAGAGGCACTGAGAGCGGAGATCCTTGTGAGTCCGAGATTTTCTCATTTGACCTGAATACGAAGCCAAGGAATTTATTCATTCACCCAACTGTAAAAGAATGGGGTCCATTATGCAAAGACATGCAAGATCACGAACCCCAATAGTCACCCTAGCGAAAATGGAAGCTAAATAACCTACTCTAAAGGGCACTGTTGGACATTTAACATATCACTGAACATCTTTTCGGTTCCCTGTTACAGGACTACTATACCTCTGTAGTTGGCTTGGAAAACTTGCCTGGCTCTAATTGTGAATCACATCTCCTGGCTAGTATAAGAAAATAGTGTATTGATAGGAAATATTGCATTTGAAAAGATATCATAAAATGACACCAATGTAATCTCATTGTGGTCTCTTCCCCTCTCCAAACATGAATCACAAATAACTTGCGACATATCAACATTAATCTCACGAAATATGGAGAAAAAGAAGCAACAATTTCTTCATCAAACCGGCTCATTGTTGAACGATAAGCCAAGCTGTACACTGCAATGTTTTGTATTGCTGCATATTCATTTAGTTAGAGCGGTTACATGCATGGGGTCATATTTCCACTCATTATGCAATACGTGTTGATCTTGCTAACCCTTTGGTTCATGCTCATGAGCTACCACAGCAATTTCCGTACTGTCTGTGCTGTACTGTGGGTTATTGCAGTTTACCCAGGGAGGTGCAGTGTCATCTTCCTGGTTTACCATGCTGTTCACCTCTCACGCAGTGAGCACTAGTACTCACCTGTTCATAGGACAGTTTTACTTTATGTACTAAGGACTTGAACAAAATGTTTTGGGACATAGCATCACAGGTTCGTAAAATGTTTGTTTCCTACTATAGCTTAAACCAATACTAGCAGTTACGCACCCAGGATCTCTTTTAAATCTTACTGTTTCGAAAGCAAAGCAACTTGCTAAGGGCCAAAGGCTACAATTCAAATTACAGTAACTATAACTTTGCGAATAGTATACCAGGGAGGTGGTAAGAACCCCTTAGTATACTAACTGTAGTTCAGTTCAGACAGAATAGTAATAATTCTCAGTAGTTTGTAATTTATGAACATTTTGAACGTACCGTGGAAGGCATCTGTTATTGTCTGACATATAGCGTAATAAAAAGGATCTGATTAGTGGATTTCAAATCAGGGGTTACACTTTTCCCACTTACCTCTCTTGCATCGAACGGGATCAGATCTTATGTAAAAGAGGATAGGTTAAATAAAAAGCCTCACAAACGCAATATTTCCCTAAATTTAAGCCTACTGGTATAATAATACTCATTGGAAGGCTTGCAATTGGAAGTCTACAGCTGCTGAGATATACGTACCTGTGTTAGGTATGACATTGTACAAGATCGGCACTGACAGGATGCAGTAGGCTTCCAAATAAAAAAAATATGAGCATTGCCCAACCTTCTATACATGTACAAGTAGTCACACAATGCTGATCTGGTAAAAGATTGTAGATTTGTGCATTTCTTTGTCAACTGTGATTTTGATTATACTGTAGCAGACCCTTCCTAGCCCTGATAAATACTTGAAGACGATGACTTTTTAACATGTAGGATTTTCCTACCACTGTACAGTAATTTGTGTAGCCACTAGATCTCAGCAGTTCAATTTTGCCATTCAGGTCTGCCACAGATAAGTTCTGTTATAGTAACAAGCTCAACAAAACTAAGCTTCAGTCCCTCTGTGTGCTAAAGATCAATTTAAGTATCACCATGCATTCATTAGCTACATAATCTGTCCTTTTGCTTCTGGCAGTACTTCTAGGGGCCCATTTTCAAAAGCAATAACCCTAATGCAACACATGCATATCATTTTTCAATGCACCAGTGAAGTAGAGTGGTTTGGGTGAAAGACACTCTCAATAAGCCAGTTAGGTAATTTGGTACTTCCAGTGGGGTCAAAAGGTCAGCTGTACTGTGACAACTTTTACCCTGTATGCCCATGTGTGTGATACTAGCCCGCAGGGTGGACATGTATCACGTCTGCAATTCATTTGTCTGTGCTTGTATTATCAATGACATGTGTACATCGGAAAGAATTATACATAAATCGACTACTGCCATGTAGGTAAAGTGGTTCACTTCACCTTTGACCAATCCCATTATGCATTGCGTGAAAACGTTTTCCAAAGTCCTCTATTGTAAGACTATTACTCAAATATTGTGTATGTGGAAGAATGTCCATAGTAATCCTCATTCAAAACTTTCTTTGCAGAAAACTTTTAACACTGGAGTTTTGATTTATAATTAGTAACTTACCAACTGAATGTTCCAATTTAAGATTACTTTATATAGTGAGCTACTGTTGCTACTTCAGTACCATATCAGTCAGAACAAGATGAAACACAGAACGATATAACTAACTGTTGGTTTAATAATTGACAAAATGTTCAGAAAACAAATCTTCTCTACAGCAAAGATCATAAGAGCTAAGTCCCTGGTCATTCTTTTGTAATTCTTTGAAGTCCTTTTAGTCTAAAAGCAAAGATTATGCACAAACACATGCAGACACATGAACAAACATACAAAAGAAACGATAGGATGTGATTCCCTTTAAATGTATCAAATCTTCACACTACACTGTTGTACTGAATGTCCCTGATGGTTTAATTAGAGTACTGAACTCCCTTTGAACCCAAACGAAAGTCACTAATCAGCAGTAAGCATGAATGGTTTATATTTTGATATAAAATAGAAACTCTGCCCATGGCCACTGTACATGAAACTAAAAATAATTCTTTAATGAACAGTGTGCACTTTATCTACATCCAAGCAATCACAGCCATGACAAAAACCACAAGGTGCATTCTACAAGGTCATGATGTAGGTAGGATGATGAATTAGAGAAAGTTGTCTTCGGCTGTCTGATGCAGAAGTGCACTCCATTATTAAAAATTAACACTATACAAACTTGCTTCAATTAGTGTTAAACCCAAAGTGAGAATGCTACCATGTTAATTTACATTCTGTAAAATGTAGAAAATGCAAACATGAAAGCTAGATAATCTTAGAAAGACAATATATTGTAGCCTATTGCATATCTTGGATGCCTCCCAACTGATGTTTGCAGACCACACTTTAACTCAACAGCTTACTTAGTCGAGCAGTGCTTATGTGCTTTTGATAATTCAAGATATCACCAACATGTTCTCCAGCCTGGCAAGCACTGCTTAATTAAAATTGTCTCATAGGAATTACCTACATACAGTACTCACTGACTGCTCCACATTCAGGGCATTTGCCCAAACCTTAATATAATTGGGACATCAGGTAGAGTTTCAATAAACTCTTTATAGAGTTTCAATAAACTCATTATTTCCCTCAGAAATACAATACATTTTATGATCTTTCACATGACAAATGTTACAGGGCTTGACTATACTGACAGGTGGTATCAATGACAAATTTGCCATGGTGTCTGCAGCTGAAAACAAATCAAGCCAATTAATGGTTGAAGTTGCTGCCAGTGCCCTCCCAGTACCCAATATTGCTGTGCCCCTCTTTGAGGCATGATGAGCATTGATATTCCAGACTTGTAGTGTAAGTAAAATGTCATGAGTACAAGTACAAGGGCAGTGTCTGTGTTGTGAGTACGAGTACTAGTACATGTCCTTTTTCATGAGTACAAGTACAAAATTTTGCATTATCCCCCATGCAGAGCTTTCAAAATCTGTGAGTACTAGTACGAGTACAAATTAATTCTCATGAATACAAGTAAAGGTAATTGCGAAAACCCATGAGTATGAGTACATACTCACTATAAGTCTGTAACATTACATCACAGCTACGTAGGTAAACCAAGGTCTTGCATTAATTTAGCAATTTGTTTCTCTCCCCCTCAAATATATATAAAAAGAATATTGCATGAGTTAAACAAGTGACAACTCTGCAATGGTTACAATAACACAAACTGGTGTATTTTTAATATGTATGTTAAATCTGACCTTAAACTAGGTCAAAAAATATGTTACATGCAAGCAAATTTTAAACCTGCTGCCAGTTGAAGGTTTTAATATAGAGGACAAAAAGATTAATCTGGATTGATCATTCTATGCCGAAAGGGGGAGACCTTCAGATTTTTGTAGCCCTAGGATCATAGGCAAGGTTTTTTACTTTTACTTACAGTAAACGAAAAAGGTTACACAGCTTATTGTTAATACAGTTATCCCAGTCACCATGAGCTGCGGCTTTGGTACATGATGAATCAAGTAGGACTACACTTGATTATATCTGAATTATCAGTTTCAAAGGGCATCCAATAGCTGAGCAGTGTGAAACCACACTTCCCCCACAATACCAGTTGGCACCACCAGCCTGCAAAGCCCTTCTACAAGCATGGGGTCTACAAAGTCATATCTCTGGATGACAATTCTCTACAATGAGCATTACAGGCCAGCTAGAGGTTGGGTGGGTGGGGTTGTGGGTAGGAAGGGGGAGAGGAAGTGACATGGTATGCTTTTCCAAGATTGGATGTGGGACATTTTGTTCACACTTGAGTATTAAATGGGGACTGCTTGAATCCCACTTCCCAGGACTACATACATGTCAGATTTCATTTCAATGCTTCTATGTACAACAGTTTGTATACCACATGGCTGCTACAACAAAATAGATTAAGTAAGTGATAACTGAATCTCCCTCTCTACCATATTTGTGTGACTATTTACAATGAACTGAAAACATGTTTGCAAAGAAAATTTACATTGCCTAAATACTCATCTAGTAGCAGGAAATAATTTATCTGGTATTGCATCTCATTTTGCTACACAAAGTGATCCAATTGCTACACAAATGGAAAATTGTGTAGCAGTTTTTGTACATACAACATTACGGCTTTCACTGATTTTGTGACAAAATACCCAAGAAACCTGAAAACTGCTATGTAAATTTTGAACATTAAATTATTCCCTGAGTAGAACATCATTAATAAAGTAGAACATATTCAAACCTTTGACAGACAGAGCAGAGAAGAGCAATTACAATTAAATCACATGCCACAGATTACATCAACATTCATACACGATCATCTAGTTTGGATGAGTACTCTAGAATGGTAGTACTCAGTATAATTTGACTACCTTTCTTTTTCTACTCTTTCTTTTATCTGACAATGATCACAAGTGTTGGTCTTTCTCATCTCTTCTGAAAAAAAAAAACTTGGAAGCAGTGCTGTACTAAATACAAACTAATGATTTATATTGGGTCCCTGCATACATGTTAAGACAACAGACGTTTCTCTAGCTGGCAGCAAATGCTCTGAGACTCTTGTTTGGTTAGTTCTCCTAACAGCCATCTGCAGTCTATAAATTCTCCCCCATTAATGGAGATATTACACCTCAGATAAAAAAAGAAAAAGAAAAAATGACTGCAAATACTCTAGAGACATTTAAGAGGTGACAAAGACTAGTCAATTTATCAAACAACCTTTTAATAGCCTTAACAAGATAGGAATGGGAAAGACATTTTGCAGTACCTTACAAAATTGCAGTTTGGTATAATATTGATGGAATGAGTTGAGTGGAAGCACATGCAAGATGAAAATGACAGTTTTCCCAGGTCCACAACAGTAATAAACAGAGCGCCTTCTTAAATGTCACTGAAGAGGTTATTTTCAGAATTCTCATAATACATTCTCCAGTATCTAGGAGCAACAGGAAAAATAACAAAACAGAAGGAGGGGCCAAATATAAAAGAAAAGTAATGCTCAGGCAGTCGGCTGTTCTCACATAAAAGGTCATGTTTATATTATGTGAGTAAAAATTAACGCAACACTGAATGATTGAGTGAGAAACAAATCAAGGTTGAATTTAAAATTTCTGTATGTATCCAGTAAGAAGGAAAAAGGGCAAATTCCTTTGCTTTCTCTATAAAAGGCAAGGGGCAATTGAGAATATGTACTTCTCACTTTTAAGTACACACTTTAAACCACTTGCAATATCACTATGTTTACAACCATGAAATATCACATTTGTGTGGTGATATCTTTCAAATTAATATATTAAGTGCTGTATAAAATGGGTCTTCCAACCCCTTAACCCTTGTTGCCCCCCCCAAAGAAAAATTCCATCAGAATTCTGTTCATGCATACAGTTCCTATATATAAAGTAAGCATCATACAGTATTTCAGCTGTAATACCAGGCTACTACTGTACTGTACATCCCTATGGTTTAGCTAGAACTTTTCGTAGGGAATCTAAAAACTAAGTGCTAAATCCATTTTAATAATACACCAAGTCTTTCACAGCTGATGGCAGCCAGCTGTTATGTCATAATGATTCAACTTAATAATGTATAGTCTTAAAAATTTGTACCATCTACAATCAAAAGCCTCTTAAATCATTGAATGAGAAGTTCTGTCTTCCTACACCCCATAACCAATGATCACTGGATCAAAACTTCGCCAGCGTTCAATACCATAATAAAGTCTGCAATATTTTGCAAAAAACAGATTAAAGTGGATGAATGGACAAACCATTGCTTCACATGTTACTGCATGTAACAATCAATAGAAAGTTTGTAAAATTTGATGAATGAATTTCACAGGATCATTTGATGTTTGTGTAAACAAGATTCAGACTGGAAGCGTAACCATGTAAATCAGCAATGCTTTAATTAATTTTCTGTTGCTTTCCAATGATGAATTACCATATGTGACTGAAATCAACTGTAAGATATTACAAACAATCCCTGCATTGTAATGAACAGCTTCTCATCATTAATTTTTTGGTAAGAGAGGACAAAATGGGAAATTTATGTTGGATAAGGTATATTTTTCAGAATGACAATTCAATTTCAGTTTCAGTTTCAGTTTATTTTCCACATCAATAATCACAAAAATTATACAATATAATTGCTACAAGAAGGTGGAGGACTGAAAAAAGCAGAAGGTGCAAATTGTATAATTTGTGTATATGAGAAGTACTGGAATTCAAAGCTTTCATTAATGACTGCATGACAAGAGTGTTTACGATGCTTCTTAATCTACATAGGGGTAGCAGCCATAATTTAATCCCATGTATGCTGAGTTCTTTAAATGCAGATTTAAAAGCAATTATTAAGTTACAATAAGATGAAAGACCCTCCATGAATCACTTTTTTCATTTATGCAGCTGCTGCCTATTTAAATACCGTTTCTACCAGGGCAAGAAACGAGCGGGTGGCAACAGGCGATGCGCAAGCACATTTCTAAAAATCGCCCTCTAACAAAAAGCATGCAGGCCAAATAATCACGCCATTGTGACAAAAGTCGCCCCTTCAAGGCTCCGTGCAGATGAGGAAAGTTCCCCCCAAATAACGTGAGATTTAATAAGCTCTGTAACTGTCCTCCCAACTTACCTCAAAAAAATATGAAAAATATGAAATTTGATGCTGAAATACCATATATCACCAATATTGCATTGTTACCTAGAAAATAGTGGGCTACACCTACACGTATGCATGTAGTGTACTTAATTCAACTAAACAGTGTATGATGCGCACATATCATACCATATGATATACCTAAGTGCATTGACTTCAGTATTTGAAAAGAGTCCTCGTGCATGTAAAAAGAGACCCTGTGGATGAGTCTATGGGGGCTTTTTTGGATGGTTCCCATGGAAAATAGCCCCTGTGAGGTAAAACTTAATTCCTGCCCTGGTTTCTACCATTTCTCCACGCTGTTCTATGTTCCCTCAACTATTTCTTTGATGCTTTTTTGTTTCCCAAAAGCTAAAACTTAAAAGGGTAATTCTCGTCATCCCAGACAGTTGCAATTCTCCCAAATATGCAACTTTTAGCTCCTCCCACAGCTGTATAAAGCTCCTCTTTGTGCAGACACAAACCTATTTTACTGCTCAAGGCCATGCCCTAGTGACCATACAAGGCTATAATAAGTAATCCAAGCACTCTCTCTGCATTGAGTTGAATGTGAGCTACTCTGCATCTTTCAATTTTCAAACTTTGATGTCAATCAAAGAGCAGTCACCAATGGAGAATTTTGATACCCTACACTAAAATTATACTTTGGGGTGATGAGTGTAAGTCTGTGAACCACATTCATTGACCAGGTAAGAAGTGCAGACTGGAAAGTCTATGGTGTCACACTGGGAACTGCTATCAGTACCCCCTGCTAATTTCACACTAAGAAATGCTCAATGCTGGAAGAATGTAAAAAGGGCCTTTTCAGCATCCTTGCAGTGGAAATAAACCAGAAAGCCAAACTTTGTGATTCCTTTCCTCTGGAATACAGTACAAAAATAGTACAGGTTTCAAATTGGCAATCTCATTATGGAGCTATAAAATTACTGTGTAGACATTTACAAATAGAATGAAAGACCCATGGACAGAGACCAAACAGATTGATATCATGAAAGCAAGTGTCAGATTCACCAAGGTTACCAAGTTCTCAAGTGAGGTATCTCTACAGCTCATTGACCTATTGACCTCTGGTGACTTAAATGACCTTTGATCTCCATTATAACATTATGGATAGGGTTCTTTCTCTTACCATAATGTATCTATATACTATGTATGAAATTTATCCAAGCTTCCTATCTTGAGATGAAGAATTGATAAGCTTTCAGGGTTTGACCCCCAGTGACCCCAGATGACCTTTGACCTCCACCAAAAACAACACCAGCACTCCTTCCTCTCAACATGGGACATCTATGTACTAAGTTTGACAACTGTCGAAGTTTCCCTCCTGAAGAAATCCTGATGAGCGAAGTGTCACAAACGCACGCACACACACACATACACATACATGCCTGCAAGAGTGCACAGAATCCTTGACATCACGGCAAGGAATCGAAAAAACAAGCTCTTAACAGTTCACCAATTACAATACATACAGCATATCAATTAAATGTAATCAATGCAGAAATTATTTGTTCTAGAAAATGAGACCAAAGAAGGAGAGGATCTTTACCCTTGTATAAAAATTTTAATATCATATGGGCTTTTACTTCCTACAGGAGTATAAACCAAAATGCTAAAATGCATGTTGTTTTTCATGACCTCATTTCACCCAACCAGGCTAATCAGGGTCTGACCTCAGTGGTGACCCTAGATGACCTTTGCCATCACAAACAGATTTTTTTTTAGTTTAGGTGTTGATTATTTCAAATCTATATAATTCAGGCCTTGATTAAAGAACAATTGTTTTTACGACGCTTGGCGACCACAAATGTGGCAGAAGCCTATGGCTTTTGAATTACAACTTCAAGTTAGGTGGCTAACCAACTCAACCATTCCGATCAAATTTGGTTTTTTCCTCATGAAAGGCCAGTTCTGATGGGAAAACCATAGATTGATCTTGTACGTATGTATGAAAAGCCCACCCTTCTTTGAACTGGCCAGGAATCGAACCCTCAACCTCCCGGTTGCTAAGCTTCATCGCCTTAAATGCCACCACCTTTATCCACTTGGCCACAATACCTATATGGTGTAATCTGAAAGCCACAAGGCTTTAAAGTGGTGTCCTGCCTGAGAAAATATTCTTCAAATTCTTTCATTCTACTGAGAATGATATAATGGCACCAGAACTTCTGCAGAGCAAATGAGGAATCTGTTTGTGCTAAATTGCTAACGACCAATTAATTTGTTTCCCTTGAAATTTTCAGACATAAATTGGATGAAGCTGTGTTTTCATCATTCCATCCAGTTACAGTGTGTAAACTGTATTACCATGGCAACATATACAGTACCAGCTACAATATCTAGTTTCATAATGAAGGCAACCAGTGTAACCTACTGTACACATTTAGTAATTTCACCTGTGAATGTACAATACAGAACTGCATTTTACAGGTTCTCAGACAATTCCCCCCGGACAATTCCCAACCACACAATTTCAAACACAGACAATTCCCCCCAGGAATTCCTACCCAGTCCAATTCCAAATCTTCTCAAGGGGAAAGTTGTCAGAGGGGTAATTGTTGTGGGTGACACTCGTACAGGGGATATTGTCTGGGTTGAAAACTGTCTGAGGATATTGTCCGGAGGGAGTTGTTTGTGTAGGAATTGACCACATTTCAGCCAAATTGGTGCTAATTGGTGAAATGTGAGCTATTTAAAGGAAAAATGCAGGTATCCCAACTTGAATTAATATAAGCCTGTATCCTTTTGTAGGAATGGCTCTTTCAAATCATGTGACAAAATTTTTGTCAATATGTCAAGCAGAAGTTCATACACAATAACTTCACATTTAACCTTTCGTATTCAAGGGTTTATCTTTCGAAAGATCATTAAATATAACTGAAAGTGAGATAAACGAATAAGCTGCTGTTTCAAATTAAATTTGGGGTGACTGCTTAAAAATTCCCTTTAAACACAGTGCCAAAAAGTGACAGACATTTGGCAGTCATGCATAGCAGTAACAGCTACGCTGAGTAGCTATTTAGCTAAAGGTGAAAAGTTTACTTGTGGAAAAGGAGGAGAAACATATTTAAACCATTGCAAATTGACCTGTCCCTGAATTCAGTCTTGCTTGAACATTTCATCCATCAAGTTGCTGTGAAATATGTACAAATAAAAATCTTAATGTACTTGGAAGTGACTAGAAATATTTAAACTCCTCCATACAATTAGGCTTTGAACCTTTTTATTATTCAAACTCCATAATTTGGAAGCAATAAGTCTTTACACGATCTCATCAATACTAATTACAGACTTACTGTAGGCAGAATAAAGCTCGTCCCTAAAATCAACTTGACCATTTTATCAAGTTGCTGTGAAATACTTGACAAAATTTGTGAGTACAGCTACAGTAGCTGTAAAACTGGCAAAACACATTCCTACAGTATGTGTGAGCACTTTGTCCTTTCCAGTCTTTAAATATCCACAATTTGAGAACAATGAACCTTTAAACGATATATGAGGGGGTTTAAAAGAGTGCAACTAGTTGAATTGCAAACAACTTGAATATTGCATGAAGTTGCTAAAAGACAAAAAAGGGGAAAAAAATTCTGGATGCACAATTCTGAGTGATATCACTTTCAGTAGATTCAATACAATCCTTCTGAGTTTTTCATACAATGTCTGAAAGGAAAACTCTCCATTTCACATGAGCC
Source organism: Holothuria glaberrima (assembly GCA_009936505.3). Taxonomy (NCBI): domain Eukaryota; kingdom Metazoa; phylum Echinodermata; class Holothuroidea; order Aspidochirotida; family Holothuriidae; genus Holothuria; species Holothuria glaberrima. The sequence continues at coordinate 5,692 of WURT03643534.1, read as the reverse complement.
ATGCATAATTTCCCAGGTCCTAACTTTGTCGAGATTCTGCAAATAATTCCAGGTATGACCTTGGAAATGAAAACATGAATTCCAAGTCCCCCAGATTTTACATCACAATTAGAACTTTGTCAAAGCTTACAGAAGACATTTATTGGCCTTAAAGGGAAATACTGCTTTTAAATGCAACAACATGGCATACTAAGAAAATAGCTTTAATCATTTTTGAACCATTCAGTCTCACTAATAAACTCTAGCAATAGCTTTATCTCCTCAAAATATTACGCATAACAAGAGTAATGGATGTTGCATCATTTAAATATTGGATAGTTTGAGTGAATAAATTATTTTTGTGCAACAAATTACCAAATTCTCCCCTGTGAGAGCTCCTTATTTTTGAAAAGAAAGATACTGTACTACCTTATTTTGAATTGTCTATCACTCTGTATCTATTGATATCGGTTTTAAAAATACGAAAATTTCCTGTAACACAATGCAATATTTCCCTTTAAGGAACCTTTACATCAATCTGCCTTCACACACTGGCAAATCTGCTGATAATATCCCTGTTTATTCTACCTTTTGTCACCTTGAGTTTCTTGGTGTTGGAAATTAATCATCTGACATTCTATGATACAATCAGCTTTAGCTGTAGGGAATGAAGGCAAGTTTAAATCAAATTAACCTTTACGATGTTAGTCTTCACTGCATTTTGTAATCTTATGAAGGACCATGGCGCAGGATCAATAAGCTAAAATTCTAAAGAAAATAGCTAGCAACAAACAAAAGAAAATGAGCAAAATAATTTATTTTTAAAATCCATCTTTGTACCCTCACTTTAAATGCTACATATCACATTCAACTCAATACGTGATCATTTGTAAAATAACTTTCTCTCCTTGTTTGGTATTCAAATTTTCTAGACAGTTCCATTGAGGTAATCATACCATACATCTGAAGCCAGTCTCCACTTATGGGGAAATATTGCCTTGTGTTTTAAAGAATATTTCCAGTAAATCACCTGAAACTTTAACAGAGCTGGAGTCTGCTTCTCTTTCTGTGAGGATCAACTCCGGGTGGTTAATCTACCCATTGTCAATTAAACTGATGTAATTTTTTTTAAAATCTGTCTATACATGATTCCATGTGACAGGGAGAAAGCAAGATGAAGAACTTATTTCTTTTAAGTCTATAGATAGTTCGCAAAGCATATTTGATCACCCTGTATTCAACACAGCAGGAGTCTGCTTCCTTCTTGTGAGAGGGTTACTCTGGGTTGTTAATATACCCATGGTCAATTGTACTGATGTGATTTTCTTTTAATATCTAATATCTGTCTATACATGATTCCATGTGGCAATTGGAGAGATGAAAATGAAGGACTTATTTCTTGTTACCTATAGTTCACAAAGCATTACTAAATCACCTTGCCTTCAACACAGCAGGAGTCTGCTTCCTTCTTGTGAGAGGGTTGCTCTGGGTTAATCTACCCATGGCAGGGCTGTCAACTCTCACGCATTCAGCGTGAGAGACGAGCATTTTGGGGCAATCTCACACTCTCACGATGAAGGATCAGTTTCTCATGCAATGTCTCAGTATGGTTTAAAAAATTCCACTCATAACGCAACAGAAGTGTCGGGTATGTAGGTAAAACACCAGCTATTACACTATCTGGGTTCCTTCTCCAACTGATTGTCTGCAGTAAGATGACCATGCAGAATACAGTAAAACATACCTGTGGGACTCAGAATTTTCAATACTGAAAATTTCCAGCAACATGAAACATCTGAAAACTAGCAATTCTGGGCATGCAGTAATGAGGCATGGGAAGTGCCATTTCCTGCAATCTAGGGGTATTTTTGGCAAAAAGTTCCCTTGGCGGGCGCTCTGATGGTGAACCGATGGTCGCCCTCCACATCAGTAGTCTACCAGCAAATCTTAGTCACACCAGTTACCGGTTTCCAGGTGAATCTCACTATCACCTGTCTCTAAAAGTGGTCAATTACACTTTTGAATCCAATTCTGAATGGGATGTGACACTTGACTACGATACAACAAAGGTTTAATATTGGCTAATTATAAAACCTAAGGTATTTATACTCAAAGACTGTTTAGGTAAACATAGGCTATGTGCACAAGATGTTTAATGATCTTTGAAAAGCTATAGAAGAAGGATACAGATTACAGAAGTACCCTCTGTATTACACTTGGTCAGCTAATGTGTGTGAAATTGGTGGTTTGAGCAATCACATAGTTGCTAGGAAAGTCTAAACCCAACTAGCCCAAAATAAAGGTCAGGTATTTGCTCTTGATGAGTGGTAGGAATACACACCATGACATCCTGGATACATCATGGACAATGGAATTCATGTAAGAGTTCAATACCATGCAAAGGGGCTATACTTAGGGTGATGAACTGTATTACGGTAAAAACTCGGAGTGTGTATGTATGCTTACTGAGTCCCTCTTGTACTGTACTTTAATTTTTGAATGTACACTGCGGATCAGAAACTATCAGCAATAAGCCAGTTCAGAGTTATTGCTGCACGACATAAAGGCTTCAGGCTATAGGTCATTTGGGAACAGAATGCAGTTACAAATGTCATGATAAACTTCACTTAGTTACATCATTCTAACTGTACTTTCAGATGCACTTATGAAATTTAACACCAAAAACTTTCAAAAAGACATTTCAGAGCTATTGTTGGGCACAAAGCACAATTTGAGAACCTAAGCATGTGTACAATATTCTGTACCCATATGACCTATGACCTGAAACTACCTTGCATGCAATGATAACTCTGGACTGACTTATAGGCAGCTGGACAAAAACTTGATTCAGAAAAAAATGAAACCAAGGTGGCAGTTATATGTGTTTCCTACTACCAACAATAACAGCATGACATAAAACAAAAATTTGAAAGTAGAAATCGCAATGTAAGAAGGCAGCAAACTTCCCAGTCGACACATGTATCTGATGTTAGAATGCTAGCTGTCAGGGATGAATTCTCCAAATCATGTGCCAATATATCCTTTTTCTTTTAAAAGGGTGTATCTCATCATCCCAGATATTTCCAATTCTCCCAACTAAACACAACTTGTAGCTCCTCCCATAACTGTATAAAGCTCCTCCTTGTGCAGGCACAAAACCTTTTTCATTGCTTTAGGCCAGGTCCTGGGGAGCATGCATACTGTACAAGGCTATAATGTGTAATCCAAGCAATCACTCTGCATTTTGTGGAGTGCGAACTTCTCTGCATCTTTTGAATTTCCAAACTTTGCTGTCAAAAAAGAGCAGTTCACCAACTGAGAATTTTGATACCCCTATACTAAAAATATACTACAAGTTTATGTCTTTAAGCTATTAAAAAAAAATCATAACATTTGAATTACTCACCCCCAATCCTTTAATTTTTGTTTAAAATGGAGAAAAATCACCCCCTGATTTCACTTTCTACAATGTCAGCATTAAAAAGACAAAACATTGGTTTGTCAAACTGATACTGTAGATCTTCCCGAATGGGAAGATCAAGCTGTTCCTATTAAATCCTGGAAATAAAAGTCTTTCCCACTAACAAATCGATTGCCTACCTCAGGATTCTTGAAGCAAATTTGATTGCTTGCAGGTTGTCAAGCAGAAACACCCCCACAGCTCCAATTGATGACTTCCAAGGATCTACTGTTGCTTGCCTGGTTGATTAGGTAACGATGTAGTCCATACTTTATTGAATTGGACATATTTCAATTCAGAATTCAGGTTTCTAGATGACGCGGATTCCAAAGTGGTTATTCAGGTGAAAGACATCTATATCCTGAATAAGGCTGTAACCATATGATGAACTTGACAAGCTTATAGCAGTTTATGATGTACACTACCTCACAAAACTTTATGAAGGAGACTATAACTGAGCATATATGTACATGTGCTCAAAGATTTTCACTTTTCTTGAAATTTAAAATCCAATTTTGATCTGAAAATTTCCTTTTTTACAAATCTATACTATGGTAAGCCCGGTTACTTTAGCCAAATACAGAGTGACATGTGGGTGTTTACGTCATAAAACAGAATGCTAGTTACATATTATGGTGCCCTAGTGGAACTGAACAGTAAAGCATTTGGATATTCACCGAATGTGAAAAAGCTTGTAGCAAAGCCATCTCACAAAAACCAAACTGCTGTGTGGCGTGATTGTCCAATTCAAAACCATATGTTGTTGACCACCCATTGATTGATTTCTGAAATTAAAATCTCTGCTAGTCATTTTTCAGTACTGGTAGAAACTACATCAAATGTTATCACAAAATGTTATCATCAAATTTTCTGAACTTAGACTCAACCAAGATGGGATTGAAGTTGGGTTGGTCCTGCTGAGTGTTGATAGGGTAAAAGTACTGTACAGATTGCCCTCTTCAGGAACAACCAGACCAGGAACCAAAAGCCAAAAGGTTAGTGATTCCTTGCCATGTGGATTAATGAAACAAACATGAATCACCCACATGACAAATATGAGATCCCTCAGAGTTATCCTACTTGAGATATCATGTTAATAAGGTTTTGAACTTTTGAGATCTTGTGACCCAGAATGACCTTTCACCTCCACTTAAAACAACTGGGATCACCTAACCTTTATGGCCATCCACAAAGTAAATATGAACAATATATGAAAAATCCACAAGCTACTGTAAGTATGAGTTAGATTAGTTACAGTAGATGAGGTTTTACGGCTCAGTTTGTAACCAATTGGTTTAAGTCGGGCCAGCCACAGCCTTTTTTCCAGTTGTGGCTCACTGGCTTGTTTTTTTTTTCCTACTCCATTGCTTATGCTGAGCACTAAGCACAATGGCAGTAGGTTCCATTTTTAAAATCTTTGGTACGACCCAGCCAGGATTCGAACCGCGGACCTTCCCCCTGCAAGTTAACCACTTGACCATGCATTCGGTCGACTAAGAATGAGATCCTAACAGTTATCCTCCTTAAAATATGTTCACAAGATGTTGACCTTTTTGACAAAAAATGACCTTTGACCTCCAGCAAAAACAATAGAGATCATCTCTACTCAATAAGGGCAATCCAGGCAGCAAATATGAGATCCCTCACAGTTATCCTTCTTGAGGTATTGTTTACAAAGTTTTGAACTTTTGACCACATATGACCCCAAATGACGTTTGACCTCCACCAAAAAATAGATAGTACCTCCTCAACACAATCCACATTTCAAGTGTGATATCCCTCACAGTTATCATTCTTGAGATAAAATGTTTACAAAGTTTTGACTGTTTGACCCCTGGTGACCCCAAATGACCTTGGACCTCCACTTAAAATAATAGGGATCATCTACTTAAATGGGCAACCCATACGCCAAGCAGTGCAAAACTGTTTGTTGCTAATGTAATTTTTTGCTAACATAACTACTAGGGGACAGACATTAATACTAAAAGTTCAATTTTATAGCCAAGGTAAAGAGTGAAGCTGTTTAATCTCTGCCAAGTTATTAAACTGTAGGTAAGATGTGCAATGATACAAAGATATTCAAATGAATTACTTTATCTGGAGAATAATGGATAACATTAGTTGTTGCTAATGTAACACTCACATTGGACAGACATTACATTAGCAACATTTGATTTAGCTTATTTTAATGAATGGCTTTACAGCATTTGAGATCTGTTGGTTGGTATTGAATATTTCACTCCTAGTTCATAA